>PVJL010004608.1:100000-125760 GCA_004026885.1 Lyroderma lyra
CTTCGTTTGTTTATTTATTTTCCTGCTTAATATTATACTTTCCAGCTTTATACAGCTTAAAAATTCAGTAAATGCCTTTAGAAAAAGTTTACTGAATATAGAATTTTCCTTTCTTGTATGGTAGATCATTTATCTTGATTTTTCTTGTCTTCCTTATTATTTTCATTCATATGTATGTGTGAATACATACGTATACACACATAAGTAACTTTCTAACAAGAATTTGTAGAAGGTAAATTTTTTTAATATTGATTTGAAAATATTTTTGCTGTTTCTCACTGGATTGATATATAAGTGAAGTATAGATTTCTAGCTTAAAAAGTCATCTTCACTTAGGAAACTTGGGACATTTTTGGATTTTCTATTTTCTAGTGTTAAAAATCTTGATGTTTTTCTAATTGTTGGAGTCACATATTTGACCAAAAAGATATCAGGATGTGCCATTTATTGCTAAAATCAGATGATGATTGTCACAGGGTAAATTTTCTAGGAAGTAAACTTGGAGGGGAAAATTTGTATTCAGAGATGTACTGAGGATTGCTCTCCAGTTCAACACTTGTTGGGAAAGGAAAAAAAAGAAGAAAAGAGTAAGAAGTTGTCTTCAAGGCAATTGTACCTACATAGTTGTCCCAAGTCGATGCAATAGGGCCAGGTCATTAGAACCCCTATATTGATCATGGTTGAATGTAAGCTGCCTTTAGGAAGTGGCATGGCATAGGATTAGTATAGTGTATACTTTGGTTCAATGGCTCTTCTGCCGAAGACAGTTGCCAAAAACCAGGATTATATAAGCTGTAAGTTGTCAAGGTTTATAACCACTAAGGAAATGTCTAATTCACTATTGAAAAAAAGGTTGATCTGGCCTGTAATTTATACAGACACACCTCATTTTATGTCACTTTTCTTTCAACATACTAGAAACTCGTTCCATTTTAGTTTTGAAACTCAAGTTTTCACCTAAGAAAAATGTTCTTAAATTAATTATCTGACCATTTTCTGTCCTCTGAGCTTCAGTTTGCAATTTGGGGAATTTTCTGAATAAATTGTTTAATTTTCTGTTTCTTTTTTTCTGTACTCTTTGTTTTTGACATTTTGTTCTACTTTCCAGGAGAGAAATTTTCTTAGCTTTATTTTTCACCTCCCTTATTATCTTATTTGAAGTTTTCAAAATGTCATTAAATGTTGCTCTTTCCTTAAATAAGAATTACAGGTTTATGTCCTTGTTTATAACGTATGCACCTTTCATATTTCTGTTTTACAAATAAAATTTTTAAAGATTAACTTGCCTGCTTCCTGAATCAGCTATATTTCTTCCAGATTTTTGTTTTGTTTATTTTCTTATTCTTATTTTGGTCTTTACTATAAGAAAATGTATGAAAAGGAGATTGGAAAGTTTATGTGTAATATTGAGAATTATAGAGTAATTGGTCTCAGCAAAGTGACTGAGAAGCAAATTTCTTTTATTATTAAGGGAACTTAATGCCAATAGTTATAGGTCTTTTTTTAGGAACAATTCAGATTATCTTGGGTGAGGTGGTACTCCAGTATATTCCTAGATGTGTGTTTGCACAAGGGTGGATGGGCACAAGCTCTGGTGTAAACTTCACTGTCAGAATTCCAAACTCAATAGGAAGAAAGAGTGTTATGTGAGATTTGCATGAAGCAGTATGCAGGTAACTCACTATCCACTGTGCTGTAAACTGAGTGGGAGGCTCTTTGGTTTCTCAGGAAAAAATACTCCTTATTTTTCTAGGATAAGGGAGCTGTCATACAATCTTGAGGATCCTAGCTGCTCATCTAGGTTTAACCATGTCCTTTTCCAGACTTTGGGGCTCACTCTGTGATTTACACCCTTGGACTTCCTTTCTAGTTTTGTGAGGTAATTTGCCTCATTTTGCTTATTTCCTCCAAAAAATTGTCAATATCACTAGTTCATTATTATCTTTTGCCTCACGGCTTCTATCCTTGTATATCAAGATTTTTTTTTCTATCTTTTACTATCATATTAGAGGGTGTTAAAATGCACACATGGGTGCAAGTATTTAATATGAAATTCACAAAACTCTACTGGTGATTTTAGTATACTCCTAATTCATTATCATTGTTTTCTCTAAATTTCACATTTAAACATAATTAATATATTGAAAAAGATACTATTCTGTAGCAGTGTTGGTTTCTCATGGGGGTGAACAAGTAAGTATAATGAAGTAATCAGGATTTGGAAATGGCAAAACCTGAAGTATTATTTATATTTGACTTGGAAATAATTTGCAAGTGTTGTTGAATTGCTGTGGCCTTTATAGGTAAAAACTGAAATTTTATTTTTCAATATGTTGATAGAATTCATTGAAAGAAGACCTGATGGGAGATTATAATAGAAATATTTCTCTGAATGGCTCTATAAATGGAGTTTTTTCAACAGAGCCAAGTTCTGTTTGAAGACTTCCGTTAAATGCTCTATTACAAATGCACATTTGTTGAAGTTCTGAATTGAAATAGCAAGTGTGGATATATAAAATATTATGTATATTATTATGTGATTATATTATGTATATTTATA
The DNA here is from genome assembly GCA_004026885.1 of Lyroderma lyra. Taxonomy (NCBI): domain Eukaryota; kingdom Metazoa; phylum Chordata; class Mammalia; order Chiroptera; family Megadermatidae; genus Lyroderma; species Lyroderma lyra. Next base: position 102,561 of record PVJL010004608.1, read on the forward strand.
TATAAATTTTCATAATATACACATTTAGGCCATTTGAAAATTAAGTGATGTGATCTTTGAGAACTCTAATTGTATCATAAGACTGGATGTTGATAATATTTAAGAATTATCAAAGGTGGTTAAATTTGTTAAAAGTGCATTTTTCCATAAGTAAAAACATGCATACAATTACTTGATAATATTTTTTTTTACCTATGTGTGCCTTTCACTTGATTCAGTCCATAGAAACAGTATGAGAATTACATAACACATATTAAATATATTTGAGATTGTATTTAATATATTCTGAGAAATATTGGGGACAAATAATTCATTACAATGTGCCTAATGATGGGAAGACGGAATCATCTGCAATTTTAAGTCCTTGAAAATTATATTATTCTTACACACTGATTAACTGGATCTAAAAGAAAATAGATTTAAAATTTTGTCATCTGTCTTCTGTTATGACTTATGTAAATTTAGTCAAAGAATCTCAGTGATTAATTTGTAGAGTAACCCAAATACTTTGTCCTGGTTTTATAGATAAAGATAATTTTTTGACACATGAATGCCATGTGAATCTTTTTCCACCATTAAGTATTTAGAAAAACTAAGTAAGTAATGAGATGAAACAGAAGTTTTACTTGAAATCTGCCTAGGTGCCACTTGCTACATTGAAAATATATGTATTATTAAATAAATGAACCCTGAAACACACTCTAATCTGTGTCCCAGTGCATGGATTGGATTGTGTTACCCTTCTTCCATCATTCATCAGTACCTGAAGGTTTGTTGGTATTGCTTTGATCTTTTTAGGACATTTACTGATTCCTGATGGAAATGGAAGCAGGAAATTGTCAGCAAGGGGCAAAGAAATCAATGCAATTTTAGTCAGTATCACAAGGTGGGAAAGGCAAACAACTAGAAATGGAACTCAAAGAAACCAGGGCTTTGAGGGACCAGAAACATGGAGAGAAGAGAGGCATACAGATCTTGATATCTCCTAGGTCACATAAAAAATACCAATAATTAGAATGTGATAAAATTTCTGAAGAGCAGAAGCTAGAAAACAACCCAAAATGTCTAAAATTCTTAGATGAAAATGCTATTTATGTTAGCAATCTCTACCAAATGTATATAGCAATCAAGTGTAAGAATAGAATGAAAATATTTTGAATCATTATTCAAAAAAGGTACACTTCACACACCCTCATATAGTAAGTTACTGGAGATAATTATATTTTTTATATTCAAGAAAGAGAAAGAGAATCAATAAAACACATCCTATTTCACAGAAGAGCAGAAAAAAGAAATTCAAGGACAACTATTGGACAAAAAGATAAGAAAGAAAACAACCTGTGACAAGGAAACTGAAAGGCTCCAGAAAACATCCTCACTGGAGAATCATATAAGTAATATAAATATTAATTATTACCTTGTGATTAATTATAGGAAATGATTAGGAAACTAGGAAACATAGAAAAGTAGGAAAATATTTTAAACTACAGCAAATATTAACTCCAGGATAAACAAAAAATTATTCATGAAAGTTTCCATTCATAGTTACTACTTCAATTTAATCTAAATTATGTAAAATGTGACTATTAACTTAATAAAAAATCATATTGTGGACCATGAAGAGTATGTAGAGTAGTGGTTTCAGATAGGCAAACTTACAAATTTCTTTAGAGATGTTCCATAGAAAAGACCTAAACTTGTTAAATCAGTGAAAATTGTGCAAGTTTATGTATTTAGAAATAATAATTTGAATTTATCTCTGGAAAATATTATAAAATATAATGAAGGATAAGAAGGGAACCTATTTATGATTAATGTAGTTTAATTTTATTTAGCATCTTATCTAAATGTACCACTTGAGAAAAACTTAACTTTTTAACCTAAATGTAACATTGAACAAAGTACATTTTCATATCACCACTAAAAATTTGCTCCAAAAATTTGCATACAATTACACTATGAGATTACTTCTTTTTAATTAGTAAATATTTTCACTATCCAAAGAATAATAAAATAAGAAAAAATACCTCTTATTTTATAACAATATAATTAGAAAAACAGAAAAGTAATTGTATATAGGGCTGCCCAGAAATTACCTAGCTGTGTCATATGAAAAATAGAGACATGTATGGCTAATTATTTTCTGGACAGCCCTTGTATGTGTGTGTGTGTGTGTGCGCGCGCGCGTGCATGTGTGTGTGTGTACATAGAGGGTGACAAAAAATGTATACACATTTTAAGACAGGAAAAAAGTGTATTAAAAGATAATACTCAATATATACCAATGACAAAAGATGAATACAAGTTACATTTGACTTCTGCAGTTATAAGAGGTACTCAAAGTGGTTACCATCAGTATTTATGTAATACATAGATAACGTCTCTTAAAATGTGTATACATTATTTTGGCATCCCCAGTATATATACACATATATTCTTTTTTTGAACTAATTTCTATAGTGAACACTTTTATTTTGTATAATATTTATATGAATCAAAATAAATTATTTTCAGATTTTTAGATGAGTTTTCACTAAACAGCATATATCTATTTATCTACTAAATATTTCCAAAAAATTGCTTGAATAATTCAGCTATGGGAAACCTAAGGAATAGGCTAAAACTTCACCAGCAATTAATAGTGGTTTCATTAGATTGTGTGGATAGTACACACACACACACACACACACACACACACATTAATTATTATAGAGATATTAAAATTGGAGGTAGTTACGGAGACATAGATAAATGTTGTTTTTCTAGGGCATTGTGTCTGTAATAGTTATCAGAAAATGTAATCATTATATGACATTCAAAGATGATTGCATTTGGAAAATTGCTTCCTAGATCCACAGATAAGAAATTAGAAAGAATTTTCCAATTACTTTTGCCGTTCTCCTATACAGAAAGCAAGAGGAGAATGCACCAGTCTCACAAAATGGGACTAATTTGCTTTGTCCTATCTCAGAGCTATCTCCGATCAGCAGGGGAAGGCAAGGGTTGAAAGGCCATAGCATCATATGTAGCTCCCCTAACCGTAATCTTTCCTGCCTACAGAACGAAAACATCAGAGTACATTTTAAAACAGTTTTTTCTTTTTCTTTCTTTTTTTTCTAAGAGTCACTGCTGCTTTATCCAATTAATGGAGAAAATGGGTTCTTATCTGACCAGCAATGGTCAGAGAATCACGGCAGTTATTGACTACTGTGCCCTAAGAGATGACAACTGTATCTGGGTTATTAGAGAAAATTAGAGGTGAGAAGCATCCTGAAACGCTCCCTGATGAACTTTTGACTTCGGAAGTTGCAGTGCTTCATCCCTGTTTAATGGATTTGAAGTTTTAATCCAGCAGAGATGTAGCAGCATCCTGTGGTCAGTTGAATGGACTCATGCTGTGTACTTTGTGCTAGAAATCTTTTCATTTCTCTGTAGTATTCTTTTCTACATAATGGGAAACAATCAAAACTGGAAAAATCAGTTACCATTTAAGAACATTAACATGTAAAATGTACATTTATATAGGTTTACTCATTTTACTTGATTTTTATATAATTTAAGAGAAATAACTTTTTGTTTTATCTAAATTGAATCTTTGTCAGAATTAGAAGCTTATAAGCTACACAGTCAAATTATATTTTTATGTGGCAATATTACATATTTTATTTAAAATTGCTTGTTTATGTCATCTCCAGCTGCAAATATTAAGATTTATGAGAAATACTGAGATATAAATTTGCTGGCTCTTATGAATTATAATGTATTATCCTTTTGTGAAGAAATAGATAAGAAAATATGCAATAAGATCAGAATCAGGCCACTTCATTATTACTCACTTAGACCTTTTGTTAAATAACATTTACTTATTCATACTTTGTTTTATTAGACCCCAAGTTATGCATAACACTCACAAATTCACTCTTTTAGTTTAAGATAGCATTTATCAATCAAATAAATATTAAGTTAGTAGCACATTCTGATTCTATTCCTGTCTTGGTACCTGTTTTCTGGAAAATCCAAACTCTATTTCACACACACATAAACACACATATATAAGAAAGTAAAAAGATAAAAACTCACTTAAAATTTTTACACTCTAAAATATGAACTTTTTCTGCTTTCTACATGGCACAGGCATTGCCTGCTCATTCCCTATTTGTATAAACTTATACCATGTGAAAGGCCCTCATGTCTCTGTCAAGCATGCATTTATTGATTTATTAAAAAAATAATTATTAATTATTTATCTATTAGGTGGCAGGCACTTTAGTCTCTATGCTTCAGGATTCACATCTAATGCCACCTTCATCACGTTATATTGTATCAATTAATTATAAGCCATTTGTATGTATTTCCAAAATACATATTCCTTGTTTTCATTTATTAAACCTCAGAAATGTAATTTATTCTATTTTGAACTGTTAGAATTTATTGAAATTTTTAAAGTGGTATAAAATTAGGATAATTAGATATGTTAAGGAAGTCCATGTCCACTTGAAAAGGAAAATATATTATCTCAACAGAAAGAACCAAGTGGGTAACCTTTTAACTAACTGTAGTTTAACTATTAGCTATTTAAACTTTTCTAAAATAGCCTCAAAAGTCACACAGCATCAGTCCTGCTACCTTCCAGTTGTTAAAAGTGAGATACTAAGGCCAGCTTAACTTCAAAGGAAGGTAATTACACCCCCATCTTGATGAAAAAAGAATCAAGTGATTTACTGAAATATTTTAAAACACTTGCTGTTAACTTTCTGACCACAAATTAATTTCTTTTCTCCCACATGCATAGTAAACTGCATACCTCCCAAGATCCTTCAAAATCTCATCTATGACATCACTAATATCAGGTTTGAGCTTTAAGATCTTGTCATTTAATCCAAATTCAGAAACAGATGAGGCTTTTGGGGTACATTTTTTTGCATACTATTTCTTGAATATCATTATTCTTAATTAGAAGTCCTGTCAAGATATTTACCCCTGTCCATCTCAACATTCAATAAGATCAATATAAAGTAACTACTGTAGATAGCAGTACTTCTATTCTGAGGGGAAGGGGGAGAAGAGGCACAGAGCAGTCACTAGTCGGTAGCAGTTCTGAAATTCAGCCTGGTATAAGTTGGTGGTTTCTTAGTTAGTGTTCAATTTTGTTGCCTAGGAACGTTCTCCACAAATCTTGGCTCCACTCTCTAGCCTTTGGGTTCCACCCTTTGGATTAGAATTTCTTTAGTAGCTCAGATTTGTAGGTAGGTGATTTTTCTCACCTTGCTTCCTGCCTGTAGTAGTTTGGGGATCTTTCTATTTTGTACTGTCTCTTCCCCTTTTAGCCCAAGTGTCAGTTTCTCCACTAATACAAATTTCTTAAGCACTCTGTGAGTTTTCCTGGAAGTCATATAGAAGTTCATTCACTTGGGGATTCTTAGTAACCTTATGAATTAGTGGAGAATTGTGTGGCATGCCCTTACTGTTATTTACAGGCTTGTGTCTGCTTGAGTGGTTTATGAGACACCATCACAAATTTTTCTGAGACCTTAAGGAAGGGTTTTAAAGACACATTCTTGACTTTATCTTTACATCTCATTTTCCTGACAGCAAGCTGGTTATAATTCTTGCCTGGAAATCACTTCTTAATTGATAATCATTTAGAGAGTCTAGAGAAATCTAGAGAGTTTAGGAAAGAGAAATAGTTTTATTTTTGAGCCCATTCAAATCTTTGTTTTGTTATACTAGGGCGGTCTGGAAAGTATCCAGCCATGTAATATGAAAAAACAGAGACATTTATGGCTGGATTTTCTCCAAACAGTCCTTGTATACAACAAAGTATACTATAGCTTCTAGTTTTTTCACCTCATAGTAATCTTGCCAGGGTTAGTAGCTACATCTTATATCATCCATCTGAAGATACTAAGTTACTTATTATATCAAATAATAATGTACGTAATGCAGACATATATACATGCATGTACATGTACACATAATTTGTCTTGCTTATATCTTTAAGTTTGTTTTCTTCTATTTACCCAGATTAGTTTTCTTTTATTTTATGTCGTCAGTTCTCTGAAAAATTTTTTTATTCAGTGTTTTCAGTTCAAATGAAAAACCACTATTCTCTTGGAAGAAAATTATGTTTCAAAGTAACCCATATAAAAATGAGAACTCAGAGGGAAACAAAGCTGGGCACGCTTTGTGTTAATTTATATAAGGAGCTATAATTTTGGAAGGGATGTCTTCTTGCCATTTTATTTAAGACTCTATCCCAGTTCTCCCTCAGAATTGAAAATTCACTTTGGCGCAATCAGGACAAACGTCCTATTTATTTACCAAGCTATTCTCAGAATATTATTCAAGTTTAAATGCAAATTTGCAAACAAGGAATTTACACACAAGAATAACTTTTTTTTTTAACTAATTGGTCTTGCAATACTGTTAGCTGTTTATTCATAGCCCTGCCTGCCCCTGACTTGGGTTATTTTGTTGTTGTTGTTGGTGGTGGTGGTGGTGCTGTCTTATGTCTGAATCCATTATGAATTTTTCAGGTTTTTCCAATTCTGATTTAAATCTAATATGTATGTTAACGTGTATGTGTGTGAGAGCTTGGATTCTCTGGAAAACAGGTACCAAGACTGAATCAGAATTAGAAAAGGTCCAATGGGTGCTCTAGTATAAACTAGAAGCAGTCAGGGAGAGTCTCTGAACTTGATTCCAGTCTGGCTTCATTGAAGAGAAATTGGGAAGGAAGGAGAGACCATGGAAAGCTTCAGCCAGGCTAATGGTGAGGTACAAAACAATGATTGCCTGTCAGAGGCGTCTTGCATTGGATAGAAAGCACTCAGAGTTCTAGATCCTTCTCAGTCATTGGCCTGGACCAGCCCAGGGATGGCAGGACTTTGGCTCCAGTGCTAAATCCCACAGCATTGCATCTGGAACCATCAGCTCATTCTGCTCCACACAGTGGCTTCTCTCTTAAAGGGGAATCTGAGCAATGTACTCCCAGGTCTCTGCCACAATACATTTCAGAAAATCTTTGAATGCTACAGACTATTGGTATGGTTTTCAAGCAGAGTTAAGTAGTTAATGTTTCATAACTTTCTCTTATTACTCTTTTATGGACAGAGGAGTAAATACCTAATATGAACTGGCTTTTATGTGTGGAATCTAATTATAAAAAATATTGAGAGTAGACAAAATACTTTCTAATGTATTTCTAATAGTAAAAGATGAAACATTCAAAGTTGTGGTATATTTCTTTTAACAAGATGATACCTCAAATTTAAATGAACACTGATAAAGTTCATATTTCTGTCTTCTCTATTTTGATTTGAACACTGAATAAATATTTCTAGTCTATATCTTCCTTCATTGGTTACTCACAAAATACAAATTTTTCTTTGTATTTTAAACCACTATGTGCACATTGCTAAAATATAAACATGCTTAAATAGTTTCTAAACTAAGGTATAGAATTGTTTTCTATACTTTCCCTTCAGTCTACTTTGTGTTCCCTTTTGGGCATATTTTTTTCTACCTTGTAGCAGTTTATGCTAAGCAGAAAGCAATAGGAAATATACCTTTTTTTTTTTGGTGTTTTTACATCACTAACATTTAACCATTAAGATTGCATATTGCTCCCTTTCCTCACCAGTGTTCTACTTGCTTGACCTAGATATAAAATTCACATTTACACTTCCAAAAATTTAGCTCCCTGTTCAAATTAATATGAAACCTGCCCAGCTTTATTTCCCTCTGAATAAGCACTATAACTCTGCAAGGTAAAAAATAGTTCAAAAAATAAATTCAAATTACTCTCAGCTACTATTTAATATAAGCAATAAAAATTATATTTTGAAATCACTGTATTTTAAATGATCACTGCATTTCAGTAATTTGATGTTCAATTGATTATTTAATTGTATTAAAACATATCCTGGATATTTATTATTGAATAATATACCAATGCTTGGTCTCTCTTTAGAAAAACAAATTCAGTGTTGATGAGTAAAGAAATTAAAATAAAATGCAGTTTTATTAAGTTTGACTGTATAGTGTGTTGGGATCACAGAACATGAGCCCTGGACCTATTTTTATCACTCAACTCATGACCTGTGGACATGTGTTCAATATTTCTGTCCCTTTTTTCTTCTGTAAAATAGAAGAAAATGTAGAAATAAGTATCTTCAATATTTAGCATATTCTGTTGCTTTTCTATATTTCTCTGAAACAGCCAGTATATTATTTTTTATTTAATTAGGATTGTTAAGTTTTTAGAAATTCCCAATTTACAAAATACCCAGAGAAACAAATATTTGTTTAATTACTAATTAATTTTTATTTTATTAACAATTGAAGTGGTTCAAATCATAAACCTATTTGTCTTATGAATACTCAGAAGTGTAGAAAAAGATCTGCAGTACTTCTGAGTATATATTTGGCAACTGAATATGTGCAAAGTTTAAATGAGTATATTTACACTCTGTGGAAAGGGCACAGTGTAGCTTTTTATAAGTGTTTATGAGTGCCCTCTTTCATAGTCAACTATAATCTAAAGTACCTGAAATAATTGACTAAATTCCAAGTTCTTGTCAATGTTGACCAGGTGTTTCTCACTCTGTTTCTGTTTCAAAATATATGCAATATCATTGGAATCATTTGTATAGTAAACAAGAAAGCAAATCAGGGTCATGAATGAGTGTAGCTATGTGACATTAATAAATTTTAAAAGTCTAAATTCAAAAGAATATTAACAATCCTAAAAATGTGTTCATTCAAAACAGATCAAAATTATATAAAGAAAAAATTAACAGAATTAAGGAATAATAAATTTATAATTATAGTTTAATGCTTTCATGTATTTCTTAAACAACTGATAGAAAAAAGAGATAACAAACCAATTAACATGTAAAGAATTTTAAAAACACAATTAAAATTTCTGATAAGGTGCTAACATTCATAAATCATTATGGAAATATAAGTCAAAATATCACTATTATAGGGAGTAACGTGATGCTCTGTTCAGACACCCTCAGAGCTGACAGACCCATCTTTTTGGTTTCTGAAGACAACCAGAGGCCGATGACAGATTCAAAGGTCTGTGCCATTTCCTCATTTTAAGTCAACTCAGAAAATCACTGATGTTTCCCAGGTTCACATAGTATTTGTTACACTATGTGACCAATCCTACTTTATCCCATCCTGCATTCCTAACTTCCTTTTTAGATATATCTCCTAAGAGTACTCTTCAATAAAGTTCCTACATGGTATTCTCCACAATACTGTTTGGTTCAAAGAAACTGATTTTAAAATAATTGGCACCAGATCTTGGGAAGCAAATTTTACAGTGGGATTTAGGGAATGTATCACTTGCTGGCTGGCTGGATCTCTTCAAGCATTGATGGTACCTGAAGTACTTACTGGGCTTCCTACAATGCTCTAAGAGTGCAATCATTAAAATTTTCACCAGAGCAAGGATAAATACTGGCTGGTGAAACAGCTTTAAGAGTGGATAGGTATGGTGTAATGGTAATTATGACTACATACTTGGTGTCTGTTAGTACTGTGAATCCATTGAAAATGGAGACTGTCAGGTTCAAGATGATTAGTCATCAATTTAAGGAAAAATTTTGAAAGCCAGAAAGCATTCCTGGCAGAATTTCAGGAATCTTAACCTTCTCTAATGTGAAAATGGACAGAGTGAAGTTCCCATCTTCAGAAAATAAGTTTGAACTGAAAAATGGGTCAGATCTAGAAACCAATCAAGAGGTTATGACTTTTAAAAACAGTATCTACATTGACCTTTGTGATTTTTTTATTGCATAAATTAAGTAATACCCTTGGTGACTACTAATTTATCATATCTCTGAGAAGACCATATTCTATTAACTATCTTCATAAATTTTTATGCTTTGGGACTCTGAGGACACTTAGATTTTGCTGTTGACTGCAATAATTTTGCCCACCTTCCTCCTCAGAGTTAAGTCTCACAACCTAGCCTTACTTATTTCAGGATTCTATTATTCCACTTAGATTTAGAAGCCCAAATTCTGTAATACCATTAGCACTGGACTATAGAAAAGAGTCACAACTTAATTTTCTAATAAATCTATTACCTTCACATCAGTGCATTTCTTAGTACCGTATTCTTCCATGTATAAGATGATACTTTTGTCTAAAATTGTTGGACCAAAAATTGGGGTTTGTCTTCTACACATGAGTAACTGGTTGAGAGGACTTCTTAATGTTGGGTTAGGAAAGTAGGAATCATCTCATAAATGAGGGCGTCTTATGAGTATACATAGAAAAATATGGTACTTTGATAAATGGGATTTACTCTTGGCCCATCAATGGAAATCTGTAGGTTGTAGAGTTTTGGGCATTTAGTAGACTATTCATGCTAGTATACTCATATTACTTCTGTACATTTAGATCCCTCTTCTCCTGTGCATCAAGCAAGTCTAGCATTTCTACCCTATTTCATATGAACTATCATTTTGCCCCCAAGTTTCTGATAACTATCTCAGCAGTATATTAACACTCTCTCCCAAGGCCTTTTACAGGGTGTTAAATCTTGTATTACAAAAAGTGCTCTCCCACTGTTAACATTTCTCTTGTTCAAATTTATACTCTATTCCTTGATCCAGCACTCTCAGGCACAGTCCATTCCTGATTTTCTCAGGTGCAACTGGTACATAGAGATTTTGCAGCTTTTTTGGCATATAACCCCTTTTCACACCCCAGTCAAACTATACTAAGATTTAACCCTAATCTTTCCCCTGGTTACCAGTAAGAGAGGCAGAGAAGGTTATCTTATGAGGCATTTTTTTTATTTGAGGGCTGTGTATATTTCAGTATTAGAAGCCACCACATTCTGTGAATAGAGAGTGGATTCTTCATCAGAATCAACAAGTTCAGGAGACTCTGGTATATTAATTTCAAGACTGAAGATCTCATCTATCTTTACTAGCCTTCTGACCTTGGCTGAAGATACCTGGCAGGGCTTAGAATTCAACTTTACTTGAATCTCTGCCATTCATAAACTTAAGTGCTAAGTTTGGGTTTAGGAAACAATTGAAAAGAAGTAAGAAAAAGATTTGTCACTATCCTTCTGGTGACTCATTGTGCTTCCCATTTACTATAGATTGGATGACTTTTGTCTGACCCAATATTCATATGTTGAAATCCTAGCCAATTAGGAGGTGGGTCTTTTGGGGATAACTAGGGCATGAGTCTTCGCTCATGAATTAGATTAGTATCATAAACGTAGACAGAAAACTTACTTGCCTCTCCCATCTTATAAGTTATAGTGACTCAGTGAGGAAATGGACTCTCACCAGACATTGAATCTGTCAGCACCTCCATCTTGAACGTCTAAGCTTCTAAAACTTTGACAAATAAATCTTTGTTGTTTATAAGCCACCCAGTTTACGGTATTTTTGTTATAATAGCCTGACCAGACTAAAGATGTCATTCTGAAACTCTAAGTAATATAGCTCTAGATGTTCTGTTTCCCAGAGGAAGAATATTCTCATTGGAAAGTATTTTAGAGTACTAAGTATGTAATCTATGCCTGCTTCCTGGCCACTTAAGTCTTCTGTTAGGTGACCATCAGGTAAGAAATAGAATCACTATAATGGCAGGGATAATGACTGTCATCATGGAAATGCAGGGTGGGGAGAAGGAGACATGTTTTCATCAGGTAATCTACTAGGCCATATGAGGGCTGATCTGGAAAGTGTCCAGCTATGTGATATAAAAAATAAAGGCATTTGTGCTTGGATTTTTTCCAGATAATTGTCCCATTTTGACCTCACATGTCTAATATTAACTATAAATTTACACAAAATACAATAGTTATGACATGAGAAAATAGACATAATCAAAGTCTTATAATCTTCAGAGGTGTGCCTAGTCTTCCCACCAGACACTCCACCTAGCCCAATATACATGCTAGCTAAAGGTAAGAGGAATCTAGAATAGATGATGAAATAAGAGGATGATAAATTTTAGTTATTTGCTTTGGGATCAATTTTATTTTATTAATTGTTATCTTGTAAGCTTTTCAGAAATAAGACCAAGGAGAATCCTATTTACATGTGGGACAAATTTACTATGAGAACCAAATAGATCTGAGTGAGGCTGGATGGAGATTATAGTCAATATTATCAGGCTTCACCCAGATTCTTTCTCTAGGCTAAAGTACTCATGCCTATGATCTGCAAAAAATTTATACTGGGGGGGTCCCAAAAAACTATGCACATTTTAAGAGATGTTATTTATGTATAACTTTTCAAAGTTGATTGAATTATGGTAGCAATGTGTAGTACAACATTCACTCAAAAGATGGTATTAATCAAATGAATGCTAGTGTCATCATGCAACAGGCAGGCCAGTCAAAGAAATGGCAGAAGCATTTTGTCATTTGAGGAGTGCAAGAACATTTTGAACTGGTATTTGAAATTCAAGAACCTTGTTTGAGTTTTCCCCCATGTTCTCCTGACTTAATACCCCTTGACTTCTACTTAGAGGGGACCTTAAAGAATGTGGTATACTGTAGAAGACAACATTGGTGGTACTTCAGGAAGAAATTGAAATACATGCAGCAATACAAGTGGACACTTTGGTCATTGTTGCTCAAGCAGTAGTTTGCCATTATCAGAAGTGTCTGAACACTGATGGTAACTACTTTGAGCATTTTTTTCTTATTGCATAAGTCAAATGTGACTTGTATTCATTTTTTGTTATTGGTATACATTGAGTATTACAATTTTAATACAGTTTTTTCTTTTCTTAAAATCTGTATACATTTTTGACACCCTTGTTTAATTTTGAACAACTTGGAACTGCTATTTCAGTTCCAGAGTTCCTTAAACAAAGGCATGTGAAACCAAACCAGCTGAAAAATTGGTGTAGGAGAATATTTCAATGAATTATATATAATTTAAAGCAATGTGATTAAAAGGGGATGCTATTTTTATCAGGAGTCACATAGCTAAATATAAAATATTATGAAAATTACATATATACATAGATATTTTAGAATCACAACACATGACTATCAGGACAGATATCAATGAACTATATTAAAAAAGTTAAGATTTTCTAAAATGTAAGTGTGGATAGTCCCAGATGTATGTATAATCTTCATTTTACATTCATATTAAAATGGTTTATTTTCTTTAATATTGTCTTTGACTAATTTCACTATCTAGACAACATTAGCCTCATAAACAAGTCTTTTACTACTTCTATATTTTTGGAATGACTAGCAACGAATAATGAATTGTTCCTTGAGAATTAGACAGAATTCACTTGCCAAACCCTCTTTACTGTATCTTTTTCAGTAATGGATATACTTACTTGTTATATCAATTTATTTAATGTATATTCACCTATAAATGTTTTACATTTTTTCAGACATTTATTCATTGAATTTGTTTTCAAATTTCTTATATGTAGGTTTTAATAATTAAAAATTATTTTAAAAGCCAACATTTTTATTCTATATTTTATTTGTACATTCATTTCTTAGACCATCTACCTTAGTATTTTTAAAGACTTGTTTTTCTTCATCTTGTTTTGTAACTCTGCCCTTATTTAGTTCCTTATTGTTTTTTGGATTTGATTTGTGGCTATTTACTCACTTTTTGTGTGTTGAAGCTTTATATATATATATATATATTTTTTTTTTTTTTCTGACCTTACTGATGCTGTGGTCATTGTATTTGAAGTTGCAAACATCTTTCTAGACAGGGTTTTAGATGTGTCCCATAAATGATATATGAAATGTGCTTTCAGTGGATGTGCATATTTCTCCTAGTACTTCTGTCGTTGTTTATTTTGAGGCTACACAACCAGAAACATGTATGAGTATGTTTGTGATGAAAATAGCTTCCCATTCTGTTGTTCCTTCTGTACACACTTTGTTTCTTTGGCATTTTTTGGTTTAAATATTTTGTTGATTTTTATTTGCTTGGTTCTTGTTAGATAATAGCATTTCCACCTCAGCTTTGTGTTTTATAGTTGCTTGGTATATCTTTTGCAACCTTTGGTTTTCAACTTTTTACTTCCTTCTTGTTCTAGGGGTGTTTCTTATAGGACTCATTATGTTGACCCTGTGTGTGTATGTGTATGTGTGTGTTTCTGTGTGTGCGTGTTTACTTAAATTCGAGAGCCTCTGTCTTTTCATGCTTTAACATTACACACATAAATAGGGTTAATATTCTTTAGAATTTTAATTCTCAGTTGTTATATATGTTTCTCCCTCACATTTTTGGTCCTTTATTTTTATATTATTAAGTTATTCATTCACTCTTGCTTCCTGTATCTCTTGCCTCATCTGTCTAGAGTATTTTTTTTCTTGTTAAAAATGTTTTAAAGGTTTATTTTTGTGGTGCAATATATCTTAGGTATTATATGCTTGAAAATATTATTCCTTTTTTAAAATTAAATTTTGGCTAGATGTAAAATTTTAGATTCAAGTGTTTTATTTTTCAATATGAAAAATAATTTTTAATCTGTTAACTTCTTTTCTTCAGTATCATTGTTGAGAAGGTTGAAGTAAATCTGTTTTATGTTTATTTGAAGGTGAACAATTCTTTTCCTCTGGAAGCTCATGAAATTTAGTTTTGTCTTTGGTATCTCACTAATTTTAGAATTTTCTACTTGTTTTTGCTTTGCAACATTTTTACTATGACTGTAGCATATATAATTTTTGATGCTTGTGTTATATTCTCTGTACACCTGATGTTGTAGTAATGATTATGCCTATTTTGTAATTTACCATTAGGCTTGCTTTTTACACTTTTAACTTCACTTATCAATGTGTGTATATATTAAATGAAACAAATTCTGTAGCTATTCTGCACACTCTGAGTTACTTAACCCATGCTGTCAGGACTGTGATAATCCCAACTGGGCTATAGCGATATGTCTGTTGTATCAGCAGGAATATAACACTATTTCCTGGGAGCTTTTTCTTTCTCCTATTTAAGCAACCCGGACCTGAAACAGCAGAAATTTTTCATAAATAAAATGTGTAGCCAAAGCAGATGCTGTAATGATTCCCTCCAATAGACAAAGGAGGAATTACTGCACTGTGAAATTGTAAGGCAAGATTACAATGATAATTAGCAACAGAGCATGTACTTACACAGGAAAACATTTGCAAGATCTCTGGACTTCTGTTTGGCTTTCTTTTACTGAACTCCCTTCCACTGATGATTCCTATCAATAGCCCTGTGCTCCCTATTCTCAGACTATGCTGACCAAAAGAGCACAAGTAAGTATAATACAAAACTTTAAACTATGGGAATATAGGAATTTTTCATATGTGTATCTTTCTGACCCTAACTAGAGCACAAAGAAGCCCTCACCTATTTTCTTTTCCAATAAGTAATATCAGGAAACTGGATATTAGACCCTATTTAGACCCTATGCTAAATATAACATCAAGGTTCTATCAAGATGTGCGCACCAGTGAATTAAAAAAGCAACTCATAAAAGAGTAGCTAACAATAACTATTGATGAAATCATATGTCAATATCTACATTTACATCTGTATAACAAATCTTTAGAGATAACTGAATGTATGTACACTGTCTGCCACATGGCAATTGCTCAAAAAACATCAGTAATATTATTATACAGTTTTTAAGCACTTATATGAACTATCCTGTACACATTTACATTTACTGTGTTAAAGACATAGAAGCAATCTTATATATTTTAATGCAAACTGAATCTAATAAAAGTCATTCACCTTGTTTCTTAATCTCATCTACAGGTATTTAATATGTGGTTTGGGGCATGTCTTAATCTTTCTGGACCCCATTTTCTACACTTGTAACATAAGAGAGACATTACTTAAAATCACTTCCAGTATTTAAGAAGATAATTGAAATTTGGAATCAGTTATATTCATGGGATTATTATAAGAATGATTAGAAAGACCACTTCCCGAAACTATAAAGTTTTACATACTTAGAAAGAAACTATTTTCTTTTTCTTCAGATTCATAGAATATACTTTTTTGGCTGCCTTATCTGAGCATTGAAGATTTTCTTTTTAATGGTATCTAAAAAGAAATTTTAATGTGGAATATCCTATGCCATAGAATTATAAGTTGCACAATGAAATAAACATTGACATCTAATTTATAATTTACTTAAGGAGCATTTTTTTACAGCAAATTGTCAGTATATTGAAGCACAATTCTGGTGTTGTTCTTATACTAGTTACCTTATTTTACTAGAATAGAGTAATTGAGATGCACATGAAATCTTTTATCTGGATCAGTAGCAGATTTATTTCATTTAAAAAACTGTAATTTATTATTTTCAGTATCTATTAAAGATGAGTATGTCTCAGTTCTTCTCTCAAAGATTCCAAGTTTTTGTTAGAAATCTGAGTACTTACAGTACAGCAAGTATTATAGGTGCTATGGGAGCAGAGATAATGGAGAATGCACTCAGGAAAGGCTTTGGAAATAATAACAGATGAAGTTATGTTGGAGTCTCATCTAGCTCATCTGGTGATCAAGACTGTGAATGTGATTCTAGGCTGGGTAAACTTAAGTGCCAATTCTCAGATACATAAACATGGAGTGTTCAAAGAATTACAAAGAGATTTAAAGTCTGTCCAGTAAAGTGAGTCCACCTCTAGGTTATGAGAATAATTTCCACCTACCATTGATCTTTACCCTTGCAATCCATGTATAAAAGTCTCTTTCCAACTGACAGGGCAGTGACTTTCCAGTACTAACCAGTATAACTCAGGTTAGTGTTTATCTTGCCAAAGCATATTTTTGACAATTGTCAAAGACTTATTTTCTCCAGTTAAATATATGTTAACACAATTATTCTTCATAGATCTTTAAATTTTGAAGTAATGGAACCATACAGTATATATTATCTTTAGTTGACCTGTTAATTCCCTTGTTTTCACTCAGTATTATGTTTTTGAGATCTGTTCATGATGATGTATTTAGCTATCTTTATTTATCTGAAAACCAATAAATTTTGCTATCATGTAAATATATCTTACATTTATTTAATTTGTCTGTTGATAGATATTGAGTTTTCTAATTTTTTGGAGGAGTTTTATATTTCTAGGTTTTACATTTAGTTCTAACTGCAGATCAGCTGTTTTCTACTTTCTATTACTCCACATCAGGTAAATATTTGTTATAGTTTGTAAAAAACAGTCCTCATTTATATATGTAGTCTTGACTTAACAGTTAATGTTCCCTTTCACTATTCAAGCTCTCCTATGTTAGACAATAAAATATACCATCATCCAAGTAATAAGACAGTAATTTAAGATTGTTTCTTGTCTGAAGTACAACACTTTACTAGAGTAATAGTGGTATTACAGAAAATGTGTTCTTTATTTTGTCCTGTTGCTCCTGTGACAGAACAATAGATTTAACTTTTTCATTGAGTTTCATTTGTATGGAAACATTTTTTTATTGTAAAATGAAATAGACTGATATACTTGAAAATATTATTTCTACTTTATAGCCTTTAACAAAATCTGACAGCTAGAGGGCCATGATATTTATTTAGCAGTAGGTGGGCTAATAGGGCCATATTTTTATAAGAGAAATTTTTTTGATGACAAATAAAGTATAATGTAACTTTGGTGAAAGAAGTATTAGTACAATATGTTGGTTTGGTCATTTTTAACATACTTAGAAATTAATATTAAATTGACATAGTAATAATTAAATACTGTGCTTAATCCCTTTAAGGTTTTCTTTCCATGAAGTTGTAGTTATGTTGTACAAACTGGTAGGTAAAATTTTATGTTACTAAGATTGCAAGCAAAATGATAGTAAGTAGACTTGTGGATGCCATGTACGCTGACAGCCAAATCGTCCATCCAGGGATTATTTTACATACATACGTGTGTGTGTGTGTGTGTGTGTGTGTGTGTGTGTGTATGAATAAAGCAAGCACACATTGTTTTGTGGTCAACACACAGATGTGAGATAGAACCCCTCTCAATCAGTACATTGGATTTGAGACTGATGACAATACACAAACACAAGAGAATTTTGTATGACTCATATCATGAGATTTTTTCTAGAGAGAGCAAGGCAGACCTCAAGGTGGTCTATAAAATGTTGGGAAGCCCAAGAAGAACAACTGGCTTTACCGTTTACTATGTTTTGTGAGTAGGACCAGGGTGATGGTTTCCCCTCCAGCCATGGCCTGTGTGGTTTGAACTTCCAGTGTCAAAAGAGTGAGGGCCTGTGCTATCTTACTGTCTTACTCAAATGTGGGTCAACGGGGAAAAAGAGAGGGGTAGGCTTTACAGTTTTCAGCAGTCAACCATCAAAATGAAATAGATTCTTTTTCCCACATTAAATGAGCAGTATTAGTATATATCCATATGTATTAATGCAAATATTGGAAGCTAAATATGTGATACTTAATCCCATATTTTTACACTGTATATTTCTTACACAAGAAATCTTCCTTTTTATTTTGTTTTAATTATGTTATTTTTAATATCAGAAAACCACATTTTCTGATATTTAGAGTGGACCAATGCATTTGAAATATTCAAAAAGAAAATTAAAGGAAAGTTCAACCTTGAGGATAATAAATTTGGCTGTGTTTAGTTAGAGTATAATAGGTTGCAGTAGTAAATAAACCTAAATAGTATAAAAGCTGAGCATGGTGAAGTACACTTCCATCCATTGATAATCCTGTTACAGGGTAGCTTGTGGATCTTCTCCATGGCACTTTTTTCATCTTATTACTCCGTCAACCATTATGACCTTTCCTCAGATTAATTTGCTCAGAGAAAGAAAGAGAAAATTTAGAGGAGGTGCAGCTTCTTCAACACAGTGGCCTGGATATGTCATACAACGTATGCCACATTCCCTTGGTTATGATTCAACAGCACAGTGAAACATGACTGTAAATGGGACTATACACCACAAAAAAGTGCAGCATATAGATTATCTTGAACAGGTGTCAGTATCCACTATAGACTGCTAATCCTTATGTATGTGGGACCTAATATTTATCCCTAAAGTGGAGTCCAGAGTAGCAACAGAACTAAACTACAGTTTGTTTGAATATGTAATTATGATGTTTGAAATGTAAAACTATTTCTCAAAGAGGATGACCAGAGAAATTATACCATATTGGGACCGTCTCAGTAATGACAACCAGGTATAATTTAGCACATGAGAGATGGAAATTAATTTTATTTGATCAGTGTTGATATGTAATATTTTATATAATTAATATTATAACAAGATAAACCTCATTCATAGTTAATATGTTTTTAAAAATAAGATAGTTTCTTATTTTCTATTATTTCTCTCATGTTCTTTTATTTGTATTCAAAAATGATGTGATAAAAATAAATTTGCATTCTAATGAACTAGTAACAATTTACAAAGGAAAAGAAAATAATCTTTTAAAATCCATTAATATATACTAACAAGGCCATTTTTATGTTAAAGTTAATCCTCATATTAAATAATTACACTGGAACTCCAATTTCCCATGTTTTTGCATTAAGCTGCCATTTATTATATCTGTTTGTGTTAGACATTTTGACTGAATGTGTGGTAAAATCAAGAATAACTACAGATAAGCCAGACAGTGTGGTAGAAAAGCATGATGAATCATTACATTAATTTTTATTACTCCATCTGAATGGCAATTTTATTGATTTGTGTATTCTTTTTAAGATGTTGAAATCATGGTACAATCTTCTCAGTAAATTAAATTGTTAATTAGAAATCACTTTAAAAAATGAATTTTTACACCATTTCCAAATGATTTACATTTCCAAAATGTAAAGTCTAATAATACTTGTGACCTTATAAAGATTAATTGTTGACATAAAATTTTAAATCAAAATGTTAAGGTTGCCAGCTATAACACTCAGTTTACTGAAGTAACTGATAATTTTTAAACAAGTCTTTTTTGCATTGTGGCACAATCAATTACACATCTAGAGAATTTATCCTGTAGCTAAGAGCAAAAAAACAAACAGCTGGCTGTTTGCAGCCTTAGGACTAGTACAATGTTATCTATAAATTAGCATTAACTAAAGCTCTAGTTACAATTTTATTTATTGGTATTCATTAATCCATTTTGATTTTGTGGTAGAGATAGAGTGAGTCAATGAATATGTGTCCTACATGTTTCTGGAGAGTTAGAGGAGCCAATGTTAAGAACTTGGTAATACACAATGACTACCTTGTTCTGTACATTGAAGCTTATTGTGATACTAGCCATTGGAATATAAACAAAAGCGGTGAGTGCAACTTGCAGGAATTCCCATTAAAAGGAAGTATGTGACTTTTTCTTCCTATGTCCTCTTGTTGTTTGGGATGTAGATAAGGGAAACTGGAGTTAGAGCAGTCACCTTGAACCCTGAAGTGACTCTGGGGATAGAGGTGATACAAGGTGGAAGGACCTACCTCCGCCTTTCATGTGGGAGAGAAGTAATTTTATTTAAGTCACTTAAGCCTATAATTAATATTAATAGCTGAAACAAGTCTTAACAACCGTGGTAAGGCAGAGCATTTAGATCCAGCAGTAAAGTTGTACTAGTCATTTGTTTAATTACATAATCATGAACACGATGTGTGAAGCCTGTCATAAGCAGTTATTAAAAGGGGGTGCGGAGAGGAAAATAAGGGGAATTGGAGAGGAGAAACGGAGACATGCATAAATCAATGATTGTTTTCAGCATTGTTGACCTTTGAATAAATTGCAAAATTTCTGAAAAGTTAAGTTAAATATTTTTATTATTTAACTGCATATTAGTTAACTGCATACTAGATCAAAACAGAGATATATAAATTAAAAGGAAATTGGTCTTTCTTCTAAGACTTTAATAAAATATATCAGTTTACTTTCATCTGTAATGAGTATAAGCCTATAAGTAATATTGCCAAACACTTTTCCTTAGTGCCTGGTTGTGTCTATTTATTTATTTATTTGTTTGTTTGTTTGTTTGTTCATTTGTTTGTTCATTTGTTTATTTAAGTATCTCAGTTCTGGGCTACTTGGATATTAGTAGTGGCTAAATACATTTTAGAGTCACATTTATGCATGAGACAATGGATTTTATAAACTTCAAGTTAAGGAATGAAAATAGAGACACACTTACTTCATTCTCTTTTGACATTTAGTCATGATAATCATTGATTTACTTTGATTTTTGAGCATGCATATTTTCTAATACTTAACCAGTAAAATAGCACTTTCCTGAAGAAAAAAGAAACTAAAGAAAGAATAAAAGAAAAAACACTTCTTATAAGTTTAAAAATATGAAGAAAAAGAAGAATTTAGCAGAATCATGGTAGAACTGTACAATATGGAGAAATATTATTATGGTGAATATAAGTTTTTCAATTACAGCTATCATTTCATTATGATAAACCAGTAATTTATGGAATCTACAAAGGCAAAGGCATAGACACAGATACATACTTACATATGTACAAATATGTGTGTATCTCTAATATTACAAAGTTTTAGAGGAACTTGTAAAAATGTATAAAACCAAGTATTAACAATCTTTGCCCAAAAATTATAATACAGACCAGGGAAAATAATGGTTAATGTAAAAATGTAAACAGAGTCAGCCCTCTGTATTTGTGGGAAAACAGTATTTTCCATCTCTGGGAATTGTGGATGTAGAGGGCCAACTGTATGCATGTTCCATGCCACTTTATGCTTCTTGCTGAACCTTGAATCTAGAATGCCTGGCCTGGAGAAAAACAACCTTACTCAGCTTTGTTCATGCATGAGCCAGCTCCCTTAGATTCTAATTTACTGGAGTTAGCAACTTAGTATTTTACTCTGATTCTTTTGGATATAATAAACAGACTTAACACTAAGCACTATTACATGCACACCCTCCTTCAAAACATATAGAACCCTCAAACACCAGAGAGGCCTAAAGTCATGCAACGGCAGTAGAAGAATGAAACCAATAGAGAGAATACAGTGAAGAAAAAGGTGAGAACAGAATTTTGAGAACCAGACTGAAAGATATAAAGTAAGATATAATTTCTGGGGGATAAGGGGCATGGGAAGACAACTTGGAACCACTGAATTTTACTACGTGTATCATTATCATCTTCACCACATAGTAGTTTGGAAGGGAGATGAGCAGTAACTCCACTGTCTTGAAAACACAGCCATAAGGATGGTCTAAAAAGTATAGCCTTGCCCTTTGTTTGTCTCTGGAGACTTTTAAAAATTAGTATGGTTTTAGGACTTTAAAGCAGGACATTTAAAATCCATTTATACCCTGGACTTTTCATTTTTTTCCTTTCTCTTTTGTAGCCAGTAATTCAAATATTTGATCTTTCCTCTTCCACGTATGTGCACTAAATGGTACTATCCTGGAGTATATATTTGCTGCTAGGAATTTAGTGCTGCAGAGGAAACCTTTCTATTTTGTTCCTTGTGAGAGAAAATGAGGGCTTAAAGCCAGAGGTTGGGATGTCAAAGCATTCCCTTCTTCCTAAACTTACGCAAAACCACAATAAAGTATAAATAGAAATAGGATTCGAAATATGGAAAAATAAGAAAGAAATATTATTGCTGACCACCATAGGCTTACATAAAGTTGCAAGAATAGGGAAACATTTGGAGAGATATTCAAATATCCAGGAATGAGGGGAGAAAATGTATGAATTCCTTGGAGATCTTTCTCTACTGGGAGCTGCTGCTGGGCTCCCTGGCATTGGTGAGGTGATCTCTCTCCAAGCCAATGTACCATTTTTTCTGTGTTCTCTGATGTTTTTCAAGGTTTATGTTTCTTGTTTGTTGAGTCGTCTCACCACTGATAGCAAAACGTAGGGTAGGATTGTTTTAAAGAATAACTAAGCATACAGAAAAACCCCTATTCTTAACCCGAGTGCATGCTTTCATCTCTGCTTATGGCTCAAGCCAGTCTCTCACCTTCTGTCCTTTCAGATGTGCCATAGACACAGTCAAACTCTCACCTTTTATCTCCTCACTTGATCCCTGGGCTTGAGGTGGTGATTGCTTTCCTGCATCATGGGGAAGGGAGTAGATATGCATAACATTTTGGAAACAGCTTTGAAGAAATCCTCACTGTATAATCTTTTATAAATACCCCTTTAATTCCTTTTTACTTACTTCAGCAATTTCATCCAGTTCCTTTCATTAAGAGGAAATCTGGTCTTTAGCACTTGCA
>PVJL010004609.1:0-125749 GCA_004026885.1 Lyroderma lyra
TATTTGAAAATATTTAATATTATAAATAATCCCATTTTAACTCAGCCTGGAAGGCAGGGCACTGACTAAGAAAATTACCAACCAGAAACCTGCAAGAGCCTGAGGCAGAGCAGCAGCAGCTTTTCAAACAGTAATTAAATTCTCTAGTTACAGCTTAATTTCTTCAATTCTGACCCACCAAATGGAAATATTGTGAGAACTAAACACTCCCCATTTTTCTCTTAGTGATTTATTATAAATTATGTAACCCATTTACATTGCAATATTAATGTCTCATTTGTTATTGAATCAAGACTCCCAACCCTCTATCTTTGAATTCTATTACAGTAGATGGAAAAACGAAGTTCAAAACCCAGTGACAATAGAAAGCAACTTTTCCACCTGTATTTATCAAGTACAATTTAATTATGGGAGTCTGGATTATAAAAATGAACAAAAAAAGACAGTACCCAACATTCTACTTTTAAGTTTTCTTGAGGTTTTTGTTTTGTTTGATGTTTTTTGGTAAGAGTTGGGCATTTTATATCCATTCTACATATAAATGACATAGAAGATAATACAAATAAGAACAAAAAATGAATTATATTATTAACAGAACTTTTGAGAAAGGAAAGGAGCTGAAGAGGAATTCATGCATTGGCATTTAGGTTTGGCTGAAAAAGTGCTTGATAGACTTAAAGGGCAAGTATGACCTTGTAAGAAATATCCATTTCTCTGCCCCACCTTCTAGCCCTACCATTTGATCAGAATACTCTGAAGTCTTATATTCTATTTTTATAGCTAATATTTTCTCCTGAATACCAATATTGCAAAATAAACTTATTTTAACAGCTTTTTAAGTTATTATACATTATAACAATATTAGTATTAATAATTATTAATGATATCAAAGTAATAAAGCTATGAAACTTGTTTAAAAAATACTTTAGCATTCTGGAGATACAATGCACAGTATAGTGAATATAGATGACAATACTGTATTGCATTTACCAAACTTAATAAGAAACTAGACCTTAATTATTCTCACCATAAAAAAAAAGAAATGATAATTATGTGATGTGACAGAGATGCTACCTATTGCTACAATGGCAATCATATTACAATTTCTGAATGTATCAAGTAAAACCACAACCTAAATTCTCAAAATGCTATATATGTCAAATATATTTTAATCTAAAAAAAAAAAATAGAAAACAGGAGGATCAAATCGCTCTCAGAAAAAAATAGAAGAGTGTGCGTGATGAAAGTGGTTTCAACTCATCATATCTTTGGTTCACCAAGACACTTGGTTCATTATCTTTCCTAGGACAAGGATGTCTTCTCCCTCCTACTCCCCTATCTGGTGAGCACTTATCAGTCTTTCAAGACCCTTTATCATCTCTGTGTGAAATTTCTCTGGGGTTTTTTTTTTCTAATCCCTATTACCTGCAGCAAGTAGATATTAAAAAATTGTTTACAGAAAAAATAAGAGAAATATCATAGATAAGAGTAATCATACCCTTCTTTTTTGTTGCTCATTCAACTATTACAAATATGCATATTCCAATTAGTGGCATAATTGTGTAATTGAAATTGGACCATTTGTTTGCAGTTTGAAACACTTGGGGTATATATCTGATACTTATTTGGCATTTAAATATGGATATTATCTTCCCAAATCGGACCTTTTTAAAGTGGTGATACATTTATTTTCTTAAACTTGTCCATAGAATAAAGAGATGTATGTCAACGATCTCAAAAGTAAAATATAATGTAACTGTAAAAACCTAGAACAGTGCATGTTGTTGTTTCATGGTTGTCCTATTCTAGCTCTAATATGCCAAGGTCTGTGATTCACGGAATAAGCCCTTTTTTTTTTTTTTTTTTTCATTTTACTTTAAAGTCAAGGTGTATTAGACATGATGGAGAAATATATTATACAAGCTTGGAAAAATCCTACCTGATTGAAATTCCATTTGAGCCACTTACTAGCAATGTGACTTCAGGCAAGTTATGCAACTGTGCTGAGCCTTCATGTCTAATCTATTAAATTAGAATATCAATAATTATCTTTTAAATATGATTAAATATATAAAGCACTTAGATTCATGCTGAGCATCTAGTAGGTTTTTAATTATTCCTAGCTAACTAATGAAAATAATTATATCATTCAAGCATATAAATGTAGTTTGCCTTTTACAGCCAGGAACAAGTTCCTGCAGATACATAAAATAGAAAAAACTTTTATTAGTCTAATTATCAAAACACAGGACATGGGTTAAATCATTGATGTACATTTATACAATAAAATTTTATTCAACTATGAAGGGCTTTGTTTTGGGACTTTCCATTCTGTTTCACTGGTCTGCATGTCTGCCTTTATGACAGTACCATACTGTTCGGTTAGTGCAGCTTTATAAAATTGTAAGTGTCCAGGACAATATTGCTGATTACAGGTACAAGGTTGTACATCTACAGCATATCTCCAGAACTTACTTCTCTTGCTTAACTGAAACTTTTTGCCTCTTGATTAAGTAACTCCTCATTGCCCTCTTTCCTTATCCCCTGGAAATTACCATTCCAGTCTCTGATTCTATGAATTCAATTATTTTAGATACTTCATATAAGCAGAATCCTGCAGAATCTGTATTTCTATAACTAGCTTATTTCACTTAGAATAATGTCCTCAAGGTCCATCCATGTTGCATACTGCAAAATTTCCTTCTTTTGTAAGGCTCAATAATATTCCTTTTTATGTATATACAAAATTTTCTTTATCCATTCACCTGTTGATGGACACTTAGGTTTTTTTTCACATCTTAGATGTCGGTAATGCTGCAATGAAAATGGGAGTGCTAAACCTTTTCAAGATTCTGATTTCAAATATTCTGGCTACATACCCACAAGTAGGATAGATAGATAGGATAGATAGAAATTCTGTTTTCAATTTTTGAGGAAACCCTATACTGTTTCCCATAGTGGATGCGCCAGTTTGCATTCCCCTTAACATTGTATTAATACAAAGGTGCCAAAACTACACAATGGGAAAAGATAGATGAGAACTGGAATCACAGAGGAGTCCCCATCCAATGGGAGCTTAAATCATGGAGGAGACCCAGACATTGTTGCAGGTGCTGTCCAAGGCAGAGAGAAAGGGGCAGTAATACTCTGGATTCTCCTTTCCCTTCCTTTTACATTATATTTCACTGGAGTGTTTCCCCATGGTTAATCCTAGTGGGCAAGGAAGTCTGGGGATAGGAACCTCCAGAGTTCAGTTCCCTGATATACAGAGCCCACCAAAGAAACTTCAGAGAATAAATGGAAGAGAGAACAGGCAAATGAGCAACAATATGCCAAGCTGATGTAGAAAATGCCATAGAAAGATACATAAAACTATACACTTCACTTGAAGTAATTATTTGGTTTCCTCTCCTATTCCTTTCTATAATTTTGCACTAATGGGAGTGTACTGTATATAGTTTTATCCTGAATTCTTTCACAAAGCATAATTATTTTGAGATCTACTCATGTTGGTGTATGTACCAACAGTTCATTCCTTTTCTGTATTGAGTAGTATTTCAGTCTATGCACATGCCACAACTTGTATATCTGTTCACGTACTGAGGAGCATTTGGGTTGTTTTCAGTCCTTAGCTTTTACAAAGAAAGCAGCTATGAATATTTGTCTTCATATGGACACATGCTTTCTTTCCAAGAAACTGAAAAACTGTTTTCCCAAGTGGTTGTACTACTTTGTTTTCTCACCAACCATGAAGTAGAGTTCCAGTTCCTCTACATCCTTGCTATGCTAAAACTTGGCAACGACAGCACAAAGGTCTAGAAGAGACAACTAAAAGTGTATTATTAAGTGATAATGTAAAGATATATATCATAAATTCTTAAAGTGATCATTAAAATAATGAAATAATGTGATACACACACACACACACACAAATATATATATATATGTAAAACTCAAGTAGATAAAATTATAAAAACGTCAGCCACAATTAAACGATTAAGTGGGGGAAAAAAAAGCCAATTGGTATAAAAAAGGCAAAGACAAAAAAGAAAAAAAGAACACACCATTCTACTAGTTATGAAATGATGTTTCATTATAGTTTTAATTTGCCGTCCTTAATGATTAATGACATTGAATATAAATTCATGTGTTTATTTGGTACTCGTACAAATGTTCTGTCTGCACTTAAAATTAATGTGTATTCTGCTGTTGCTGGACCTACAGTCTTAAACCTATTTGTGTCTTTATATATTTGAAATGTATTTCTTATAGGCAGGGTACTGTTGGGCTTGCTTTTGTATTCAATGTTACAATCTCTGCCCTTTAATTATAGTGTATAGACTTGTTATATTGAAAGTGATTATTAACAGGTTATAGTCCATCATCTTGCTATTTCCTTTCTATTTTCCCATTTTTAACACCTTTTCCCCTCTTTTTTGAATTTATTGCACATTTTTTATAATCAAGTTTATCTACTTTGTTGGTGAATTAGCTACATTTTTGTTTTGACATTTTAGTGGTTACTATAGAGTTTATACTATACATTTGAAATTATCACAATCTACAAATGGTATTATATACCCTTACGTACACTCTAATAATGTTACCATGGTATATTTTCAGTACTGTCCTCCACCTCTTTATACAATCATGTTTCAGTAGTTACATAACCCAGGAATAAATTATTTTGTTTAAATATTGTATAAACTTTTAAATAAATCTAAATCATCACATAATAGTTTGTTATATTTGGCACTATATTTGTATTTCCAATGTTCTTTTATTTTTATTTCTACAAGTTCAGTTTCAGTCTTCTTTGAAAATACTTTCCATATCTCTAATTACCTTTTTTCATGTGAGGCTTTTTGCATGTACTATTCCACAGCTGTCTTTGGGTGGTTGTGTTGAACGGTTGGCACTAGTGAGGGAATACGATAGTGAAAAGAGTATTTAGTGTGGTAACCAAAGATAAGGATATGAGTCCTGATTCTTTTACTTTACTTGTATGAATTCTTTAGCAATAATCTGTTGACTTCTCTCTTAGCATTTTCATCCGTAAAATGACAACAGCAGCAATGACGAAGTCCATGCTTTATAAGGTAGTTGTGAAGTATGATATATGTGACAAGAGTTGAGACACAGTAAAAAGCTACACAAATTATCAGTGCCTATAATTATGATGATAGTTGCAATAATTTGGGTTTTAGATTTTTCTTCCTAAACGTATTTCCCAACAAGGTGCTTACCTATTTAGAACTTCTTTTGCCCAGCCTTCTAATATTATAATGCTTTAAATATTGTTTATTTAGAGATAAGTATTCTATTTTCAAGCTCAGGCAAGATGGGAGCATCAAGCAGAATGGCCCATTCTTCCCTAACTGTGGAGGATGAACTCTCCCTCGCTGATGACATGAGCCTCAGCACCATCTCTACTTTAATTAGAATGAAAGCTCTATGAGGGGAATTAATTGTCTTTCATATTTACCTCAATGTCTGTAGCACCTTAGGAGAGTGCCTCACACATAAATATTTATAGAATGAATTATTTCTCTAAAGACTGGTGAAGCTGGTACTGGAAAAATAAATTTCCTCAGAGAGTTGGATTTTACATTTTATGGTTCTGGGTCAATAGAAATCTGCAAACAGTTTGGTTAGGAATAGTATTGTAATAGCATGTGGGTCTTTTTTTCCTCCACCTTCAAAATGGTTGATCCACACGTGGGATACATCCAAAAGCTAGGGAAATTAACCAAATAGAGATTGAGTGGCATTGCAGTGTCTTGGTTTTGAAAATGCTTGAAAACTCAAGATGATTGTAGCACCCTTACTAGATACATTCCACTCAGGGGAAATTGCTTCTATCCATGTGCCCAAATGGGTCACCAGCAGACCACCAGGACTTCCCATTCTCCCCGCCTCACACAAAGCACAACTGGTGGGTTTCACATGTACAGGTCACTGCCTGACCACATGACTTGTATGATTTGTGTCATTAAGATGAATTGGACTATTTGGCTAAAAACGGAAAGACACTTCCTGGTAGCAAAATGAATGTTACAGTTGAGGGACCTACGGTCACAGGACCAATGCTAACCACATGAAAGCTAATGCTATTAAAGCTACTGAGTAGTGTTCAGGAATCAGAACAGAGTACAGAGCAGAGAGGGAAGAAGGGAGAGAAGGGGAAGGAAGGAAAAGAGGGGCAGAGTGAGAGCTGAGAGACAGAGGCAAAGGGAGCGAGGCATAGAGAAAACAAACCTAATGGAGAGGCAGCGATAGTAACAAAAACAGATGAATAGAGAATAATAAAGAGGAATGAAGGGGCATAATAATTTTTGCCCCTCAGAGTTCTTGTCATTTGGTTTTTTCCTGACCCTGCAAGGGCTTTCTGTGCATATACAATAAAATTTGTTCCATCAGAATTCCTTTTCCATGGACCAGTTTAAATGTGGTGAATTTTCTTGTCTTCTTTTTTTTTTTCCAGCAACAGGGATCCCTACAGAATGGTACTAATTCCCCTAGAGTTTGCTGTTATGATTAATCAAACTGCTCCCTAAAGATTTGGGGAATTTTTTTTTTTTAATTCTATTTGGCCCTCAGTTTAAAACTAAATGAAGTACATGCCCCTTACATCTTGGCCTACGACTATCACAGTGCTATCTCTCCTAAGATCTGTCCTGATCTGAAATTTTAAGGTTTGTTGACTGTGAATCAATTCTTCTTGGTGACCCAAAGTTCACACTTCATTGAATTCAGTCCAGATCTCTCTTCACACCTGCCGCTTGTCCTTATTACAAAGCTCCTAGCTTTGGTATGAAGCTGTGATGAAATAAATGCTGTTCTACCGGCATTGCTATATGGATCAGTAACGACTCAATCTAATTTACTAAGTGAAAGGCAGTATTGGTTATGCTGTCTTTCTATTGTCAGGCATATTCACAATGTAGACAGTGATGAGTTAACAAATTTCTAATTCCATGAAGTATGATTAAACTCCTTCTTCCTTTAGACAATTGTAGAAACTTCTTGATAAATGAGTTCCTGACGCTGATAACAGCATTGTAAGCTAGCTCAGACAACTGAGGAAATGGTCCCTTCCCATATAGCCCAGGAAAAGCCTGTGCTAGTGATCTAGGCCATAAATCAAATCCTTGATTACATCCAGGCTGCCATTTTAAAATATTAATCTGCTGTGCTGGGAAGATATTTTGGTTTAATTGTAGCATTTAAATAACCTATCTCCTATAAAGTTTAGTTTATGATTAATTTCTACTCAGCCTTGGGCTGAGCAGCACATGGCATGGTGGAGAGCCATGGGCCGGAGGCACTGTGTGCTGTACATCTGGGTAGCTGTGAATTGAACATGGATGCCATATGCTTTCAAGGGCCAAGGCAATTATGACTCTATAAACAACAGCATGAGTTTCTAGTGCTTATGTGTGAAAAGAGCTTTCATGTACACTGCCTCTTAACAACACTTTTATTGAATCAAGGTGGGAAAAATTTTTTTTCACCTCGCCCACTGTAAAACTGAGACGCAACTAAGTTAAGGGGTTTCCTGAAGTCAAGACACATATTTGATCCAAAACAGTTCTGGAGAACTTGGGTTTATAAACTTGCAGGTCAATTGCTTTTTGAAATAACATGAAGTTGTTCTTCAAGTCAATACTTTCCATGGACCTAGTACAGTGTTTTGCATATAATACTCAGAAAATGTGTGTGGAATTTAATTGATACCCCACCAAGCAAGTGGAGCAGGTTACCCAGTCAATTACATAAGTAGAATGTCAAAGCACCACAGAAGTGCCTGTTAAATACCACTGTAAATAAAAAAAGGGCATGTTTGCACTCCTACCACAGGCATTGTGCTGACTAGACTTGCTGTTTTTTAAAATAATCCTTTACTTCAATGCTTAATACCAATTTTTAAAAGATAACCAACACATGTCTATCACTGTTATGACCTACATCCCTTCCTAAGGGAGTCAATATGAACTTTTGTTTTTATTTCAGAAATTAGCAAAAGTAAAGCACCAAGGATCAAAACAAAACATAACATCTAGAAAACATAAAATCAAATGTCATCATCATTTATGAAATGATCAAATATATAACTTACTAGGTAGGATCAAAAAAAACAAAATAATGAGCACCTTAGATTTATGTAATACTTAATCATTTTCAAGCACTTTCAATATACAGTATCTTAATTCTCATGTGATATTTAAAAAATTACATGTGTTTACAATCCTACCTAACCCATATTTCTTCTAGGGCTTAATTTATCATGCATCTGTCTCTGCAAACACTGTCTAGACTGTCCTATTTCAGAATCACACAACATTCAGAATTTTTTGAAGATTAACATTTCAACTTCTATAACCCATGGTGAGAGAGGTAAAACTGAAATTGAAATTACTTAGAATTAATCTCTTGAGGGCATCAAGTGCCATTAGTGGGGGGACAATTAACCTTTCAAACAAAAAACAATGGAAAATTACTTCATTTGCATTTTCATCCTACCAGAAGTGTGACTGCCTGCCTGGTACTGGTCACAAAGCACCTTTCCAAGGGAGCGGTTTGGGTGTAAGACAAAAATTCACTCCTTTATTTCTTCTTGTACCTTATTTGTGGCTTCACAATGGGTAGCTGCTTGACAGACTTGGATCTACTATAACCTGTTTGAGCTTAGATTTTCTCATCAGTAAAATGAGGGAGGTGGATTAAAAAAATCTCTTGATCCTTTGTCCAAGGTGAGTTCTCTACTTCTCATTTCAGCAGTACTTTGTTTCTATAGCACCTTGTTCTCTGGTCTTCTTTCAGCCTCACTATTTAGGTTGGAATTTTTTTTTGAAATGGAAGTATTACTGCCAGGCTTGCTTTGAAGTACTAAATCTCACAAAAGTTTCAATCAATGTTAATAATGATAATATAACTACCATGTTTAATGCTTATCAAGTGACAGGAGAGCTATACACATTATGTCAACAAATACAACAATCTTGTGAGGTATGTATAATTATCCCAAATTTTCATATTAGAAGAGTTTAAGGCTCAAAATTTAAATAAATTGCCCCAAATTCAAACTAAAACCATACTATTAATAAGACATTCTATTTTCAGAATGTCAGGATATGTTCTTTGCACTTAGTTTACAGGGCAGAGCTACCAAGGTATTGGGTGGCATGGATGAGTTCATCTGTGACATGTATGCATTTTTCTAAATCTGCACATAAATTCTCTATGAACTCATTTCCTCTTGCAAAGGAACACCCTGATAAAGGAAGATAAGCTTGCAATTCTCATGCCATTTTCACAGTAAAATGAATACATGCACAAATACATTCGAAAGGGTATTACTGAAACCAGCGATATAGAACAATAATAAGAACAGAATTTTGGAAATCAGGAAACTGGTGACAAAAAAATTACTACTGAAAATTTGGGCATTCATTTTTGATAGTCTAAAAGAGACAAACAGCAAATAATTATGAGTGTAATTTCACTGAAGGCTAATCAATATTTTTAGTAAAGTGAAAAATATGAAAAAAATATGCAGATTATATATATCATGCACAGTAGGGTGCAATGGATTCAAATTCAAATTACTTCTTCCTTGAAAACAATGCTGTTTAAAAAATAGATACCTTATTAATGCCAGGGTAGATGATGCTTCTTATCAAAAGGAAAACAGAGGCATACAGCATAATAAATTATATGAAAACTGCAATTAGAATATAGATAATTCATATTTTAACTATACATTAAAGTATATAATTTTGTGCATTTGCTCCCACAAACCATGAGGCTTTTTAGTCTCTGGTGGAAACAAATACTAATTCTGACCCGAAATGAGCCCTGAGCATTATCACATCTAGTTGTTTTGGGTGGGTGGACCTTGTTTTGGTCTTGCTTCAAATATATGCACTTTTTCTCTGATTTCTCAAGGGGGATCTTATACAAGACCAAAAAATTAGAATAAATATTTGTGCTACTGCATTTCTTTCAGTGGATGCTTTATTTTACAGTTGCAACTGGTAACCTGTGGATCAAATATTTCCAGAAGGTGCATGTTATTTGATATGGCTCTCATACTATATTGTCTTCCTTATCAATTAAATTCCAATTTCCAGACTTTCTATTCCTGTCAAGAGGGAGTAACAGGAACTAGAGATTCCTCCCACATGAAAAACAAGAGAGTAAACAGAATATATCAAACAACGGTTTTCAATATATTGGAAATCTGCCAATGAATGGCATTGATTCTAAGGAGACAAAAAATAATAATAATAAGGCGAGGTTCATGGTTACTTCAGCTTACAGCCCTGAGGGAGTTTCTAGGCCACTGTATGAGGGGAGGGAACCCAGGTGGAATCCCTCTGACTTTGAGCTAAAAAGACAGAGCTGAAAATTTGAGACGACCAAGGCAGCTGCAGGTCACAGGGCATACTGTCAAAAAGAAGAGAGCTGAAAAGGAGGAAAACTCCAACAATCTGCAGAGGGTTCCTCTTGAACAGTCAGCTGAGTGATGGCAAGTAAATGCATGCGATAAAACCACCCAAGGCCAGGTTAAGGGCCACCGAAAGGAATTACATGTAACAGTGCTCAGTACTCCCCAAGGCCAGAAACTACTTATTTCTATTGGGCAGACAAGAAAACGTTAGCATTCATAAATCAGTAGACAGAGGACACAGAAGAGTCTAGCTTCGGTATTGAACAATAATAAGCCTGAAGTTGAGAACCATTTCATTTCCACTTAACAAAACTCAAAAGCAACATCCAAAGAACCACACTATTCCCATGTAACACAACCATGTCCCAGAACAAAGCTCAAGAATACTTACAAGATGCCAAAAATACCTAGCAACCATCAAGATAGTATTTGCAATGTCTGTCATCCAGTAACAAATTATGAGACTGTTGAAGTAGCAGAAAAATATAACACATACTGAAAAATTTATCAACCAAAACTGACCAAAAATAGACACGTATGTTCAAACTGGCTGTCAAGGACAACAAAAGTTTTGTTTTGTTTTGTTTTTATGTTTTGCATGTGTTCAAAAAGTTAAGCAGAGAAAGACAATGTCAAGGCAACAAGAAGACAAGCCACATATGGGAAGAAAGTATTTTCAAAAGGCACATGTGATAAAGAACTGTTATCCAAAATATTCAAAGAACTCTGAGAATTCAATAGTAAAAAAACAAGCAATCTGATTAAAAATGGGTAAAAAACCTTAATGGATACCTCGCCAAAGAAAATATGCAGATGGAAAATAAGCATATGAAAAGATGCTTCAGAACATCTAGCCAAAATCCAGAACACTGACGATACTTAACATAAGAGAGGAGATGACGCAACATGAACTCGTATTTACTGCTGGTGAGAATACAAAATGGAACAGCCACTTTGGAAGACAATTTGAACAGTTTCTACAAAACTAAAAACACTCTTTTAACATAGGAGCCAGCAATCATGTTTCTTGGCATTTATCCAAAGAAGTTGAAAACTTACGTCCACTCAAAAACCTGCATATAGATGTTTATAACAACTTAATTCATAATTGCCAAAACTTGGAAGCAACCAAGTTGTTCTTCAGTAGGTGGATGGATAAGTTGTTTTATATCTAGAATATGGAATATTATTCAGTGCTAAAAAGAAATGAGCTATCAAACCATGAAAAGACATGGAGTAACCTTAAATGCACATTACTAAGTGAAAAAAGCCAATTGGAAAGGCTACATACCATATAAGTCCAACTACAGTTGACCCTTGAACAACACGGGTTTGAACTACGTGGATCCACTTACATGCATCTCATTCTAATAAATACAGTGGAATCTTTTTATTAGTGGGTTTCACATCTTCAGAGTCAACTAATCATGGATCAAAAACAGTACTTTTACATTCCCAACTGCAGTCTCCCAAAGTGTTGGTTGAATGTGCTGACGAGAGGACCAGCAGTGGAGTCAAAAGTTATACTCAGATTTTTTACTACACGGGCTCAGTGCTCCTAACCCCTCAGGCTGTTCAAGGGTAAACTGTATCTGACATTCTGGAAAAGGCAAAATTATGGAGACAGTAAAACAATCAGTGGTTGTCAGAGGTTTGGGGAGAAGGAAAGGATGAATAGGTAAAGAAAGCATGAATAGGATTTTTAGGGCAGTAAAAATATTCTGTAACACATCATAATGATGAATATATGTTGTCATACGTTTGTCCAAACCCATAGAATGTAAAACACCAACAGTGAACTGTAATGTAAACTATGGACTCTGGGTGATAATGATGTGTCGGTGCAGGTTCTTCAATTCTAACAAATGTCCCACTCTGGTGGGGGATGTTGGTAATAAAGGAGGCCATGCATATGTGGTATAATGAGTATATGGGAATCTCTACACCTTTCACTCAATTTTTCTGTGAACATAAAACTTCTCTAAAAAATAAAGTGGAGACATGGAAGACACATCAATCCAATCTGAACTGCCCGAGATAGAAACTAAAATAATTGAGATGAAAAATACAGTGCCTTGAATTAATAGATTACACATTACAAAAAAAAAAGATGTATGAATTTAAACACATAGTAATAAACACAATCCAAAATGAAATAAAGAGAAAGAGAGAGAGAGTTAGAGAGGAAGGGAGGGAGGGAAATAGGGAGAAGACAAAGACCAGATCATCAGTGGGTGATGGGATAACTTTGGGAGGCCTAATACAGAGAGTGCCAAAAAATGTATACATATTTTAAGGAAAGAAAAACTGTACTAAAATTGTAATACTGAATATATACCAATGACAAAAAATGAATACAGGTCACATTTGACTTCTGCAATTACAAGAGGTGTTCAGATTGGTTACCATCAGCATCCAGACACTTCTGATTACAGCAAACTGCTGCTTGAGCAATGTTGACCAAAGTGTCCACTTGTATAGCTGAGCATGCCATTTCAATTTCTTTCCAAAGTACCGCCAGTCTAGCCAGTTTTCTACAGTGCACTAAATCCTTTGAGGTCCCCCGTAGGTAGAAGCAGAGGTGCTATGACAGGAGACTGTGGGGGAAACTCAACTGTACCTCATTGTCCTGGCAAATGGTTTTGTGCTTCTCAAATGATAACTGTGCTTTTGCCATTTTCTTTGACTGTCCAACTGCCTATCACATGGTGACACTAGCCTTCATTTGATTAGTGCCACCTTTTGAGTGAAATGTCATATTACACATTGCTGCTGTAATTCAATTCAACTTCGAAAAAGTAAGACATAGATAACATCTCTTAAAATGTGTACATATTTTTGACACCCCCATATATGTATATGTGGAGTCTCCAAAAGGTAGAGGCAGAAAGAATATTCAAAGAAAAATTGGCCTAAAGTTTTCCAAATTTGAAGGATACCACAGATTTACAGTCTCAAGTAACTCAACAAAACTTAAGCACCAGTAATACAAAGAAAACAACAGCATGTCACATCATAATCAAATTGTGCAAGTAAGAAACAAAATCTTAACAAGTAAGTAGAGGCAAAAAAAGACATGTACAGAGGAACAAAAACGAGGACAACAGATTACTCATGGAAAACAAGAAAATGCAAAGACAATGGAGCAATATCTTCAAAGTAAATTTTTAAAAATGGCAGTCAGAATCACATGACCGTCTCAACAGCTGCAGTAAAAGCATTAGATAAAATGCAACATCTAGTTCTGATCAGAGCTCTGAGCATACTGGGAATAGAAGATGGCTGTCTTATAAGGATAAATGGCATTACAATAAACCTATAGCTAATATCATAGTTAATTAAGACTGTTTTCCATCTAAGATTGGGAATGAAGCCAGGATGTCTGCTCTTAGCACTGCAACTTGGCATTGTACTGCAAGTCTTAGCCAGGGCAATAAGGCAATGATAATTACATTAGGCTTTTCTTTTTGGGCATGTGAAAAATGGTAAACTGATTCTAAAATTCATATGGAAAGAACTTAAAGGTTCTAAAACAGCTAAAATAACTTTGAAAAAGAGAAAAAGTTGGTGGAACAACACTACCCGATTTTGATTTTATAAAGTAAAGCTATAGTAATCAAGACCGTGTGGCATTGGCATATAGGTGGATAAACCAATCAATGGAACAAAAGAGGTAATTGAAAAATAGAGTCACAGGTATACAGAGAGATTAATTGTATTAAACGTGCAGAAGCAATTTAGTAGAGGAAGGATAATGTTTTTAAAAATGATGTAAGAGCCACGGGATATCTATATACAAAATAATGAACTTGGTTCTATAACTTTACGGCATTCAAAATTACCTCAAAATATATCATAGATATAAATGTAAAATATAAAACTGTAAAACTTACACAATAAAAAAATAATAAAAATGGGTAAAATATTTAAACATTTAAATAAAAAAGACAGTGTAGTGCATAAGGACATGAAAAGATGCTTGAAGCCCTTAGTTATTAGAGAAATGCAAAATAATATCCTTATAAGATACCACTACATATGTATTGAAATGAATAAAATTTAAAAGATTGGTTTTATCAAATATTGGAAGGACATATCTGACCTAGAAATCCCATACATTGGTAGTAGAAATGTAAAATAGTATGACCAGTTGGAAAAACTATCTTAAAAATTAAACCTATTTCTAATAGATGTTCCAGCTATTCCACTCTTAGGTTTTTATTCAAAAGACATGTAAACATATGTTCATACTAACATGTATACACACGTATTCCTAATAGCTTTATTTTTAATAGCTAAACTAAATACCCAACTAGAGGTGAATGCATAAACAAACCGTGGTATTTTAATGCAATGAAATGCTACCTAGCAAGTAATAAAAAGAAATGAATTCTTGTTAAACTGTAAAACATGGATGGACCTCAAAATAACTGCTGAGTTATTCTGGTCCACACAAAAGAAGAGTGTATACTGTATGATCTAGTTGTATAAATTCTAGAAAATGCAAAATGAAAAATACTGTCCAGCATAATAAAGTGGATCAGTGATTGCCTTGGTCTGGGGGAAGTTAGAAGGGATGGCATCAGTGGGGCATTTATTAAGAGAACTTTCTGGAGTAATGGGTAGATTTTCTTGTCTGTGGTGATGGTTTCATGGAGGTATCCATATATAAATACTTAAAAAATTATACACTTTAAATATATAGACTTTATGTTATACCTTAATAAGCTGTTTTGAAATTCTCACATTTCCACCTTAGAGACTGGAAGCTCCAGTGGCACTGCATCTGCATGACTGCACGGCAAGAGCAGCTGTCTCTCTTCCAAGAGTCACCTACTGTCAGATTTGCCACGGTCCCTGTCCCTCCCTTTTGTTGCTCTTCTCCTGTTTTAGTCTTTCACGTGACTGCCTTAGGAATTTGAATTTGTGACTATTGATAAATTCCTTGTCTTCTGTTCAAAAAGAAATATTAAAATAGTTTCTTCCCTCACTCTGAAGGGAGAAACCACTCAAACTCTTTAACTTGTTCTAAGGTATCCTCTATTATTGGGTCCCAAATGAGTTTCTCAATCTATTTCTTACCACTCCCACCATCAGCCCAAATACGCAAGAAGCTCTGTATTTTTTTTACACATTATTGCCTACATTCCCAACAAGCTGTATGTGTTGGGTTTGCTTACTTAGCCTGCTAATGAGATCCATGTTGAAACCATCAGCAAAGAGAGAAGGAAAGAAAAAAAAAGGGACTACCTTTCAATTCATGGTTAGGGATTTTCGTTTCCACCAAATGATAATTGGATGTCATTTTATGTCTCTCCAAGAAGGAGTCACAGAAAGACAAGAGTCCTTGACAGAAAAAATGATTTCTTGCTGTTTTAGTGGAAGATATCAGAAGTTTAAAAAGAAATGACCTCAGAGAAAATGAGAAGTGGTAAAAGTTACGATCAACCATTTCATCAGTATAGGCTGGTATAGACGTGATGGGCCAGACGGTACGTGAAATCTTTTTGTTGTCTTTAGTCCTAAATCCTCGGTTGTCAAGATATTATTGCTCAATCAAGCCTGTAAATTTCTAGCTATTTTGGGCTAACCCAAGTTGGAGACAAGGTTGTAAACTCATTGTCACCGAAACCATATCACCTATTTTTTGTTTGAAATGTTCTTTTTATTCACTTGCTTCCAAAGTTGAAGAATATATAAATGAGTATTGAGTTTATAACATCTGTTTCATTCTTTTTGTAATTATTATAGATACTATGAAAATGAAGCAATCATTGCTTGTATATCTTCCATGCCTGTCTTAAATTTATACCCAGTATTTTTCTATTTATAATAGTTTCACATTATATACTTACAAATAAAACTTCTCATCCCACACTGGATTCAAGTTTCCAAAAATGGTTTTAGTTCTTCTTTTGTTTTTTCCAACTTGAACTGTAACATATGGGTCACTTGATCCTGTTTTGTCTTTTGCCTGCAAGCCTTGTGCAGAAACCACTGAAATAACCAAAATAAGTATTTTAATATGAAAATTTCCTCAGAAGCAAAAAATAATAAAGGAAACATTTTTTATCACTTTGTCCCTGGGTTGGCAGAAGCATCCCCATTGCTTTCATTCTCATGTGCATCAGGACTTTAACAAATGTTTAACAAAATAATGAATACACTGAAAATTAAAAACTTTCCTTTGGACTAATATGCTTGTGCCTATAATGAATAGTAGCTACATACATAAACATGCATATACATATTAGATATATGAGGTCTGTCTGGAAAAAAATCCAGCCATAAATGCCCCTATTTTTCATATTACATGTCTGGATACTTTCCGGACAGCCCTCATATACTCATATATACACTGTTGTATACATGTATAGAAAAATAAAGATGCACATGCAATATGCAAGAAGTTACCCAACGTAATTCAAAGACCTGTGATTTAAAATATATTTATTTATGAGTTTGCTGTTAGTACTGATCAACTCAACCCAGTAAAATGAGCATCTTTGTTTTACCTTGTGAATACACCATCAGTAAGTAAAGAGGCTTGGTAAACCTTCATATGATACATTTGCACTTCTTGTTAATGTTACAAACAACTTCAAAAGTTCAAATTACTAGACATCAATAAACTCAAATTGTCTTGACTCAAGAATCAAATGGATGAGAGATATTGATCCAGGAATAAGTAAAACAATATTTTCTTATTAAGAAAAACTGACTTAAGAGATTTTAGCTACTCTTGCAATTTATCAGTGGCAAGCAGCAACAAAGCTAATCTCTTGTAAACCGCAGGATATTGATCACTATATTGTAAAACAGAACCTTCTTCCTCTGGAAGAGCTTTGATCAGAATAAAACAGAGCTTTTGATTAAAACGAGACACAGAACAAGAATGACTTCAATTAGCTAGCATATACATATTTCAGAAATTTGAAGTACCAACTGGACTTCTTGTCAATATTGACAAGATTGAAAATACTATTTGTTTTCATCTATGATAATTTTTAGGAGTGATTTCTAAGACAAAGAAATCTCAATGTGAGCAAAAAAGTTTAAAGAAGATTTATTTTTACCTGTAATGGTTATTTTTGCTGACCACTTAGATGTTCCATCCAGTACACTCTGTTTGGCCGCCTTTGTGTACTGCACAAAATCTTCTTTAGAAATCTGAAACATTTCTTGAATTACTTCAAATACCTCTGGCCTGTTTTTCTCCCTGATCTTCATTCTTTCTTTCATAGCTGTAATAATAGTCTGAGTCTTGTCTTCGGCACCATGCTTAGAACTCTTTTCTGCTGCTCCTGTAATAGAAAAATCAGTGGTGGAGTAAATGTATATGTGGTTACTTTTAGATAACCCAAGGAAGGGAGAAAAAGAGGAGGAATATGAGAATGAATTAATGCTTTCATTCTAAGGAGTTAGGGTGGTTTTTTAGGAAATTATCAGGAGAACAAGTCACTATGCTGACATTTAGCACTAGGCCTTGTGTTACCGGCAAGTAAATGAACCTCAGTGATCCCCAGGATTCTGACTTGCATGGTAGGAGTAAATAAGGGGATGTGCAAATATTTGGTTTGAATTTTCAAAAACAAATTTCAAACACAATAAAAACAATGTACACAATCAAATGTGTTATGTATCACACGTAGTTACTCAGTGGATAACCAAATCAAACTTGAGAAAGAGTTTGGATATACATGGCGAAAATCACTCGAAAATCAGTATTTTAAATACTTGTGTTCATCCAAGTGTCTAATTATTTTTACTGATGGCCTTTACCATAATTAAATGATTAAATCTTTCTTATAAAATGAATACCACTACTATTATATTTTGAAATATAGAGTAAGACTTTACTTGGAATAAAAGTGATTCTGCTATTTAAAAAGATTTAAAAGCCTCTGGGATCGATGATCTCTAAACAGCCTTGAACCCTCATTCTATAACATGGCCATAGTTTTGAATAGGCTGAATTCTCACTCTCCACTCAAAACCCTTTTTGATTTCTAGGACATTGTTTTTTGTAATTGGACTCAACTTTCTGGGCATTTTTTAAATAACACAAACCCTTCTGGCAGAGAAGGATTTCGAAAATTCCATTCTTAGGTCCCTCAGTTTCCCCAATTACCAGGCAGATTATTTCTGATGCTCTCTCTGGCCTGAGGGTTGCTCAGTATTACACAACAAGTAAATGGTGGACCATGATTTTAACTCTCACAGTTCCTATGTGAGTTTGAAGTGACAAAGCAAAAGCCCGTGTACCAGTGTCTACAGGAAATGCCACTGCTGAAAGCAAAGGATTTTTTTTAGCACAGAAGCAAAATATAGTGAAAAGAATAAAGAAAACTTGTGCTTATTGCTAGTAATTGTTCCAATATTCATCTACATGGCTGTATTGCCCAACTTGTATTAATAATTTTTTGAAATATATTTCTGAAAATAGGCCTACTATTATTTGATAAAATGCTTAGAGATTAAATGGTATTATTTATCTGTACAATTCCAGTACCACAAAGGATAGCCTCAGTAATATTCTTTGAATCTAATTCTGTGAATCTTAAGCCAATTTACCTATAGAGGCTAAGATGAAAGAGAAAAGGTGCACTATTAACTTTCCTTTTTATAAATTAATATATAATTTGACAGCAGTGATTTAGTGAAAATCTTTATTTATTTGAAAGCATAACATTTGTTTCCTTAAGTGGAAAAAATACATTCATAATAATCAAGGTGTAATTAGAGGAAGTTGAAAGAGATGAATATTTTAAAGTAGAAAAGCAGAGTCCCTGTCTTTACCTTCTTTTAAAAACCTTTGAGGACAAATCACATTTTAAAACACAATACTAAAAATTAATGCATTCCATTTAAGGTAATTCATCATTCTAAATGCCCTGGTCATCTGTTAAATTATGCCCTAGAAGAGCTACTCATTTGTACATTATGTATCT
This sequence comes from Lyroderma lyra, assembly GCA_004026885.1. NCBI lineage: Eukaryota > Metazoa > Chordata > Mammalia > Chiroptera > Megadermatidae > Lyroderma > Lyroderma lyra. Next base: position 19,405 of record PVJL010004609.1, read on the forward strand.
TTAGGCAATTGAGCATACTTGTAATTTATCAATAATGACTTACCTCCACAGTACATAATTCTTACAAGGCAACATTAGCTTAGGCTAGACTAAATACTAATTGAACTATTCAACAGATACATTTTACTACCATGGCATATTCATTAAATAGAAAGGACAGTATTAGCTTGTGAAGTTACCTGCAAGATTCAAAGCTCCAAATACTGAGTTTGTAAAGGCCATCCTAAGAACGTTCAATGAGTTAAAGTGTCCTAAAATTTTGACTTCCTCCAAATTTTGTAAACAACTATTGTTGTGATAATTAGTGCTCCAAAAGCCTCTAGAAAAGTGTGTTAAAGACCCCAAGAGGAATATAGCCATGCATCATTGCTATATTTATATATTGGAGTTTTTCCTAAATTTAAGAAGAGCCAGCTGACTATCACCCACATAATAAATGCTCATTCAAGTAGTAACCACCTAATTCAAGGCTGGAATGTCAAGAGATTTTTACATCCAAAGGAATCAAGTCTCTCAATTTAATGACTGCCTTTTGATTTCTTTTAAAGAATTAATTAGGAAAGCATGACATTCGCTTTGAAATTCTTCACCAATGCTCTGATGTTGGAAGAGACAATCTTTAACTAGGGCAGACAACAGGCCCATAAATCAAATTCATTGATCTCAAAGAGTAGGTTAACAAAGACTTAGGTTTAAGCCTTTATCTGTTATTTTTATAAAATATATGTAACTTTTTAACAGTTCGTTTACATTTTTGATCTGAAGAAAATGATTCAACATAGATCTATTTAATTCAGAGATACAGAGTCAAATTCATAATTAATTTTTGTCACTGATTTACAAGTACTTACATTGCCCTATTGGGTATCAAAACATATAACTCACTTTATTTTTTTAAATAAAACTATCCCTTAAATAGCTGTAATTTGAATTTGAATTTCCAGCTCTTTCATTACTTTTATTCAAGCTTATTCTTTTTATCTCAAAGTCATTAGAGATAAACTTAAATTTGCTTTTACATGAGTCTTCCTTCAAACTGTCTGGTAGAAGTTCTAGTAGTTTCACTGAAATACAGACATATGTCAACCAGAGATAAAAAATAACCAAAATCAAAAGAGACAATGTACAGTGGCAGTACTTTGTGAAGTATAATACATTATACAAATAAAATTCATCATGGTTATTTTTAAAAACCCTTGACAGGTCAGTCAATACAATTATGCACAACAAAACTATAAGAGAACGCAACCTTAAACAGAGGCAAACTTGGCCCACGTGCTTCTCTTCTATATAACTTAATGGGACAGCTAATTAATCACAACCTTTACTTTTTCTTTAATTTTTATTTATTACCCAAAACATGTAAGTACCACATGAATTCACAATTTCACCACCTTTATATGGTGATTGACAATTTTGGTATTTTTTCTAAACAATTGTCTATGTACAAGGACTGTCCGGAAAGTCTCCAGCCATGTACTGTGAAAAATAGGGGCATTTATGGCTGGATTTTTTCTGGACAGCCGTCATATGCATAATGACCGCAATACTCTCCCTCGATCTCAGTCTCTTCTCTTTCTTATTTCGCTCAACAGTAGTTCTCAAACATTTCTACTCTCTTCAAGTCACCTTTCTCATTCCCATTACCTCACATTCTCAGTGTATGACATTAACTCTTCCTCAACAGAAATAAAGGCTTTCTAAACTCAGTGGTCACATTTTTCTCCTCTTCGCCACAACCACACACACCAAAAGCAAACAACAATAAGAAAAACAAACCTGAAACAAGCAGGTTTCTGTGGTGTAAAAATGCTAAAGCTGATTTTAAGCAACTGTCTCCCAAAATTTTTCAAGATTTATCAGCCACTGACATAGCTACTTGAATATAAGAGGGCTGTCCAGAAATAATCCAGCCATAAATGGCTTTATTTTTCCTATTACGTGGCTGGGTACTTTCTGGACAGCTCTCACACACACGTTACATGCTAGCCTGTGAAGCCGACATTAATTAACTGTTTTCCAGGTATCTACTATACTCCTTGCAAAAAAGGATACACTCAATAAACAGAGAAAATATTTTTAAGTGAACCTATAATAAAATAATTATTATATTTGAGTATTTAATTGGACTCTGGATGTAATGTATTAACTTTTTGCACACTCTGACCATAAGGCCATAATGCTGGAGGAAGAATAAATTCAATGTATAATGACAAACATGCTGTGGAATGCATCTTGTGTAGACACAAAATATACCTGGCCCTTGGCTTCAGATTTAGAATTTTCTGAAAACAAAGGCTGTTTGCCTATCATTAGAAAGCAGGATTTGGTTGGCCCATGTATTCCATGCACTTAATACTCAGCATAAAACAAGGGCATAAGTCCAAATATAAATGGAATAAATATAAGTACATCAAGAAAATAACTTTTAAATGAGGCAAAAGAGCACAGTGACTCATGATGCTTTGGACAGAGAAGGAAAGAGTCTTGTGTGGGACTCCTGATTTGCCACTTACTAAGCATTTGAGATTGGGCTAGTTACTTTACCTTTGTAAGCCTTAGTTTCTTCATCTGAAAAACAACAACAACAAAAAAATAGTAGTGCCTTCCCTAGCAGGGTCATTGTAAGGATTAAATGAGATAATAAATATAGTTTCACTACTAAAAATGGAAGACATATAGGATTTCAGAATGTCAAAAAATTGAAGATATAAGCATTTATTACAGAATTTCACATTATCAAGAAATTTTAGGGTTTAGAGCTTCATGATTACATAACTAGGGAAGCAACTCCTTGAAAACTCAAGCGTGGACAGTGCCTCACCCAATATCTGCCACGTGCTAAATGCTATAGAACTATTTGCTAGTTGGGAGCCAATGCAGTGCCTGAAAAGAAAATAGAGTTTCAAGAAATTGGAAGAAATAATATTTATTATAATATTAAATATTATAGATCTTATAAATCATACTCATTAATAAAATGGTAAGAATTATTATTATTATTTTGCATTCCCAAATCCATGCATTTGAGGCTGGTGAACCCAGAGGAGGTAGATGGGTAACATGCATGGAAAGCAGGAAGAGTGTCTGATACAATGAGGCATTTCTCTCTCAAGAAGTCTCTAACATGAAAAACTTTATTGCTTTTCTTTTCTTTCCCAGTAAAATCATGTAGGTGGGGTCTGTTTTCGGTGACTGTTTTCTTTCCCATGAAGCAATGTAGGTGGGCATGTTGTTGGCATTTCCTATCCTTTCCCTTTAGTTGCTTTATATCCAAGATAATCTTAACCCTCTTCTTTTCAAGGAACAGACCTGCAAGTCCCCCCGTTTTCAAGTCAGCCGCCTCCTTTCTCTTAGGAAAGCCACACACTCCACACGATTTCTTACGAGCAACAAAGGACTGACGTTTGACAGAAAGGTAACTGGAGGAACGCAGATCTAGCATAGCATCATTCTCACTCCCATAGGTCGCCCATCAGTGACATCAGGGAAAGGTGGGCAAGCAGCCTTCTTTCAAACAACTGCCACCATTTATGAAGTGATTTCACTGTCAGTGAGCTTGGGTCCAAAAACAAACAAAAACCATTCCTCCCCCTCCACTGATACCATCCTGCCAGGCTCAATCATCCCATTCTCTGTAGATGTAAACCTTTAGAATAAGTTTGGAAACATTTGCACATTAAAAGCAGACAAAACCAGGAATGCATCTCACAACTGTGTGTCAAATCTACTACATCTCAGGAGCATTATCAAGATACATGCTTTCTTGAGATTTCCCAATCATTTCAGGGTCAAAAACTGTATGTACAAATTAGGAAAACAAATTATTGTAAAAAAAAAAAAAGTACACGATTTCCAAAATATTTTTACTATGTAAGGAAAAATAGAAAGCAAGGGAGGGATAGAAGCAGAAAAGACCTTTTTGTTCTCACTTTTCTTTACATAGATTTCTCAGGTCCTTATCAAAAACAGGCAAACAAACAAACAAAACAACAACTCAAAAAGGTAATAAAACAAATAGAGATTTAAACACCAGATTTCTGTCTATTTCTCTTTCCCTGACATCCAGGAACCTGGCTGACACTAGTTCACAGTGTCATTGGAAGCTAGCTGTGCATTCACAGATGGGCCGCGTTGTTCTCCTGTTGGACATGAGCAATCACTGGACGTCGACCTCACACATGGTCACCCTATGACTGTTGAAGTGAGCCAAATAAGGCCATTCTGTAACTTTGTCCAAGCAGACGAAAACATGATCACTGTGCAAAACACAATGTACCAAATATCCTGTCTCCTAAGTGACCACTGTTCTGTACAAAGTATAGCTTAGCTTGGCTCTAGTCTGCCCTTCTTGTAGGTAAGATTTGTTAACATGAAGAATCACAGAGGTGTGCTCACTTCCAGGCAACACCTGATTCAGAGCAGGCTTCTGCTGTCTAACACCCTCTTACTGAGAGCCCTGTGGTTGACCCCCATATGCATTCGCCCTTGCAGCAATGGGAAATTGCTACAGGTATGTTAAAACTACAGGTGTGTTTCTGATGGTCTCTGGCTCGATGGCATTGACAGGTATTATTAACTCTTTTCACATGTAAGGAAAATGATGCTCAGGGAGGTTTTGAAAATTTTCAATAGGGGCAGGATAAGAAACTAGATCTTTCTCAAGTACCTCAGGACTATGAAATGCATATATTGATATCCATTGTTTTTGTTATGTTGAATACCTCCATGGCATTATGTAAGGCATACTTGCCTCTTCTGTCCCTTGGAAGCAGCCTACCCAGCACCTGGAAATGCTCCATTATTAGTTTATTCCTTTGGGTTAAAGAAATGACCGCTGCATTAAAGTAATTTAACTATTGATTCCACTTTCACCCAAATTAACTTATCAGATCATTTCCTCCTTAATGTTGTTGAAAAGTCAATGCAGTAAGTATGCTATATAGAAGCATACCCCCAGCTTGAGGGTCACCACAGAGGACAGGCCTTGAGGAGTCATCATGACAGGAAGCTCTACAAAGCCAAGGTCAGGGCAGCACAAGGTGTCTTAAAGACAGGGATACTGTACATGAGGGTGGAAAAGAACTACAAACAAAATTCCACAACTTTCCATTTTCCCCTTAGGGTCAATTTTGCATATGTCTTTATAAATTAGGAGAGAACACTAAGCTGGGAATTCACAGATCTGGATTCCAAACCACCTATAATATCTACTTGATACTTTTTGACATGATACTAAATTGTCTGAAGTCAGCTGAATCAGGAGATTGGGTTCTCCAATCCACTCATCTCAAAGACTCCCCTACAAATTTGTTATGAAAATAATGATTTTTAAACCATCACTATTTCTCTTTCTAATATAGTTCTTATGCAGTCATTGGTTGCTTAACCATCATTTATTAACAGCTAACTGTGCTTAAATGTGTGTTAAGTTCTGGGGAAATAGAGACACTCTCCAGTCTATAGCAGTGGATACATAGAATCCAACTTCTAAGCTTCATGAGTATTCATTACATAAGCATATCTTGTATAATTGCTATTGAAAGAGTAGAATGTCAAAAGATTCCAAGATTTGTGTTCACATCTATTCATCTAAGTTTTAGAAAATATATTTGAGTCAAGAGACAACCGAAATTACTTTCTTTTGAGCTCTAAAAGCCCAGAATAAAACTCCCACCCACAGAGGCTGCTCAATATATACAAATAACTGACTGTGTTAAGATATCACGGCTGCAAATGTGGCGACACAAAGTACAAAGAAATGAAACTGATACCTAGTTTGCAGAGGAGGATTAGAGTAGCCAGATTTTCTAATGTGATAAATTTGCAATGGCATAAGCTTCACATAATGTCAGGGGGAAACACACAGAACAAAAGAACACAACTCACAAGATGCTGCTTTCCTAAACTTCTGGTGAAATACTTTCTATCCTGGGGCAAGTACTTGAAATTTCCAGTTAGGAATTAAAATTAGGCAGAATGTTTATTCACTGGGACTCTGGGATTCCTTCTTTGGAAATGTGTAAGGAAGTACAGGCCAGTTGGGTGAGGTACAATAATATTTGCATAGTTTTCCGATTTTGAAGTTGTCTCTTTTCTACTTTGAAAAGACAATCAAGAAAAATGTTTTACATATAATCTCTTTTCTGCATGTCTCACTCTGCACACATCCTCATCTTAGTCAACATATGTACATACATTTTTTTTTTTGCTTTTTTTTCCTAGTTTAAAACTGCTGCAACTGTTAAGGCAAGTTCCTTATGGGTTATATTAACACTATTCATTTTGCCACCACAGAATTCATATAAAAAAAATAAAGAAGGAGAAAGAGAGAGAAAGAGGGAGGGAGGGAAGGAAGGAGGAAGGAAAGGAGGGAGGGATGACAGGGGACAAAGGAGTTAAAGAAAAGCAGGCGGAATCTGGCCACTGCCCACCGGCCTAGAACTGAGAGGGAAGGGAAAGTCGGTTCTCTTAAGGACTGATCTCTCTGTTCTCTTTGGTCTCCTCTGTTTCTTCTTATCACTCTGCATCGCTGTCAGCCTTGGGCTAGGAAGATCCTAAAGTGAAGGAACCACCACCAAGTAAAATCTACTAAAGAGGTGCTGAGATGAGGCTGTCTGGGGGAAGTTATTTGATGTTTCTATGTGTCTCTGAACCTTCAAACAAGTACCAAAGCAGTGAATGTGACTTTACAATCGCCTGGTTTAATGCCACCTGACTGCAAGTATTTAAGTCACAGACCCAAGACCTGATGGGAATGAAATACCAAAGTCAAGTCAGTTTGCAGTAACTGTAAATACGCTCTCTTGCATGCCTGATTGGTCAGGCCATGTGTAGATTTTTTTTCTTTTGCCAGAGAGAAAGGGAGAGAGGAGGAGGAAGGGAGAGAGGAAGGCACTGAGAATGAGTGTAAGTCGAAAGACTGCAGAAAAGGATTACCACAATAGTAAAGGTCCTTGAAACCTAAAGAAAACTATTATTATCAAGTATTTGAAATACTGTCATATGCAATGGATGTCAATTTATTAAATATTTTCTCCAGAGATAAGATTTGGCTTAAAGTACAAAAGTTGCAGGAGGAGGGACGTGGTTCAAATATTAATTTATAAGCTAAAACTTTCCAAAGATAAATTCAGCTACCCACCAAGGTGTTAAATTTTCCCTGAGGGTGTTCAAATGGAGCTCTAATGACCATTTTGAGAAGGAAATCAGAGAACCTCTTCAGCTTTATAGGAGGCTGTGTTAGCTATTCCTTTGAACTCAGATTCCTCTTAATTTTTTACTCTTTCCTTTGCTTTCAGTATTGGCATACCCAGAAATATCTCACACAAAGTGTTACCACTTCGAATTTCTGACTTAAAGCAATAAATAGGAGAAATTTCTTAAGGAAATGTCACAGATTCCATAGGGACAATTTCAAAGTTTATTGATAGTTATTGTGAAGAGTGGTGAAGTTGAATTTGTATCTTTGCAAAACCTTTCTGTTCAGTGTGAGAGTGTGGGTTTTAGTGAAAAGGGAGGTGTTATTAGAGAAAACACCCCCATCCTGGAGTGTACATACCCACCCTCATTTTTCTGCACTTTTTTTATTATTTCACTTTACACGTGCATTTTAATAAACTACCTCAATAGAAAATTGGCCTAATTGACCAGTAATCAATAATACATGCTGTCTCAAGAAATGGAAACAGATGACACAAATGTGTCCAAAGTTTAATGAATGGGTGGCATGTCTCTTCTCTATACGACTGAAAGAAGAATGGCTCATTTCTCAGGTATGATGTGCATTTTTTAAAGGGATTTGAGCCATTTGCTTCTAGATGGCAATATTTCTCCTGTTTTCTCCAACATCACTGACCTAATATCCTTATTGATGAAGATGTGTATTTTATAATTCATTTTTAAACTAGGTGGACTGAATTGTAGTTGGAGTAAGAGATTTTGCAAGTAAATTGACTGAGCAATACTGAGTCAACTCCCCTTCCTTTTCAGCAGTTATCCCTAAATATCTCTTTTTATTTTTTTCAAACAAATACTGCTCCTTTCTCTTAAAAAAATGCATTTAGTACCATTAACAGCCTCAATCTAATCTGACTGTGTAGGGAGGAAACTAATCAGGTAGAGAAAAGTATAACATGCGTGTGCAGGACTATTACTACAAAAGCCAGTTGTGACAGCATTTCTGATTGAGCTTCTCTCCTTTTGACCTTTTCCTCTGTCCCTCCTTGATTTCAGGCAACCATGCACCTTACACTGACTGCGTTCACATGAACAGTAAACAAAAGGGGCAATTTTTAGGTGTGAAAAAAACCACACATTATTTGTAAATAAAAATTCATGTTTAAATATATTTCTTTGGCAATGCCTTTTTTTAGTTATTTAAGGTCAGCAGACATGACCAAATAAATGAGGCAGTGGGAAGTCAGTAATATGTGTTATAAAGTGTGATGTTTTGGCATTTCTGGACCTAATATATCAGTATAAAGAATTTTTTTTAAAGACAGGAGTCATGCAACTTCAGAAAAAGGGAAAAAAGGAAATGTGAGTGATATATGGGTCTTGCTGCCTCTAACTATCAGTATAGGGTTTTTTTCTTTCCTTGATGGAAGTAGAAATATCCCATTTTTATAACATGCTACTCTTGATACTTTCTTTAGAGATACATTTCATTAAAGATTCTCTCGAGGTATTTAACTGGGAGCTGGGAGGCTAAGATGGTCAGGTCCTGGCTCTTCGTTGAATTTAACTGTGTGACCTTGGGCAAGTCACTTAACCTCTCTGTGCTTCAGTCTCCCTAGTTTCTAAAATGGGAGTAATACCTACCTCACAGGGTTGTTGTGGGGGTTAATTAGATATGCTTCTAAAGTACCTAAAGTTCTTGAAGAAGGCATTATACACTGTATTTTCCTATGTATAAGCTGACCCCATGTATAAGACAATCCCTACTTTTCTAACCCAACATTAAGAAATCAATGTCAACTGGTTACTCCTGGTGTATAAGATAACCCTCAATTTTTGGTGTAACAATTTTAGACAAAAGTATTGTCTTACACACAGAAAAATACAGTGAATACAAAATAATATTTATTAAAAGTTGATTTATTTATGGGAAAAAATTTTCTTTGGAAATAGAAAATATAAGGTAACCTGTCATAAAGGTTGACATGCACCTATTGAGAAAAGGATGGCGAGAATACTAACATTCATTGAGCATCTATCTATCTGTACCAGACTGTTAGCAGAGACAAATATTTCACTTAGTATTCTTTATAACCCTCTGAGGTAAATTTTATTATTCCTATTCATTCGGTAGAGGAAAATAAAGCCCTGAGAAGTTAAAATTCTTGCCCAAGGTCACATACTTGGGAACTTAGATTTGTCTTTGATATTCAAACACAAGACCTCCTAACTCCCAGGCCTGTATAGGGGCTGTAGAAGAACATGACTCCTTCAGGCAGGCACCAAATATACTTGGGAAAGAATTCCAGTTGCTGTCATGACAGGGGTGTACTTTAGACCTGCTTGAGAAACCTGACTTTATATATTCTCACTTACCACATGGGGTTATTATGAGATCAAAGTGAAAAAAACAGATTGGAGGTCACGTTTACCTGATGAGAGTGCATTTGCATTCCAGGTACACGCTCTGGAGGAGTCAACACCACAGGAATGCATAATCAACTAGATGCCTGGATGGGCTCTGTGTGCTTCTCGGTGTAAGTGGTAGGAGGGGAGAGGGAAGGTTTACTGAAAACCAGCAAGAGATGAAGAGAACCAGCCTGCAAACACAGAGGATGAGGCAGGCTCTGTACACCCACTGCTTCAGCCTCACCCAGTACTCACTCTGTAAACAGTCAGCATTTAGGAGGTCCTGGCACTTCTCGTGGCACTTCACTCCGCACTCCAAACACTTCATGCCTTGCCGGGCAATGCCCCACAGGAGCCCTTCACACTCATAGCAGTAGGTCGGTGTTGTAGCTGTCCAGACCTCAAAATTGTGTGGGGTGGTAGAAGACATGGGGTAGATCAATGCCTGCAGTGTCTTCCTGAAGACATGCATTTTCTGCAAAGTGAGAAATGACCAATGCAAGCCACGTCAATAGATCTGGAAAATTTCAACATTAAACAAACCATTTTTATCATGTTTCCCTGAAAATGCTATTTGGAGAGTCTCTTGCTTACTGATTTAAGTGATGACAGTTAAGCACAATAACTCTGCTCACTTATTCTTCTCTCAGTGTTCTAGGGCCCAATTCAATTATTTGAACACAAAGAACTCCCTAATCTTCCAGAGAGGACTGGGTTCTACTATTGTGCAAGCTTCTTTCACAGCAATATAGAGCTTTATTACTCAACAATGTCTATGTCTCTGATAGACTGTGAAATCCATGAGGACAAGGAAGATAAACATCTTGCTTGAAGTTACATAAATCCTCAGAGCCTAACCTAGTCTCTGGTTTGAGATAGTGTTCATTCAGGAAACATTAAGAAATGAATTTATATTACTATCTTTGGTGTAAATTGGTAAAATTATAAAGGAGATGCGAAGTATTCTCAACGCTGACCCAAAGTATCTAGAAACATCCTCACTCCTCTTTTAGATCCTACCCAGGCCTCTCTCCTCTGTACCCTGCCTGACACTTCATGCCTCCCCAGCCCCAAAGTGTACTTCTATAATTCTTTCTGCAGGGAACTGCTTTCATCTTCTTTCCCTAAGGAGCACAACAACTAATTCATAAGAAAGCAAATGTAACAGAGAAAGGTTAAATGTGGCACTCTCCTACAGTGATTTATAGTTTAAAGGGAGGTAATTTACAAAAGCACGTGGACAGACTTTCTAATGACAAGTCACTCATTCATGGGATAGAAAAATCCACTGAACAAGTAGCTAAGATATCTGAGTTCCCTTGCATAGTCCTGATCACAGGATATTTAAAATGGGCTTCTTTAGGCGTATATCTCTCCTTAGTGTATGAACAGTGCCCATCATTGTCCCTGGCACATGGTAGGGGTACAACGCATTTTTCTTGTATAAGAAATGAATATTCTGCCACTTAAAAGACTTGTAACCTACAGGGAGATTTAAGGTCTCTAAGCTTCATTTTCCTCCTCTACCTGCCTATCCAAGGTATTATTTTAATATCAAATGGTATGATGGTAAATATATTTCACAGACTTCAAAACACTAAATAAATACTAAGTATTGATATTGATAATGGATTTTCGATCAACAACTGTAGGTCAACAGAAATAGAGACTGTTTGGATGAGTCCTTCTCTAGGCTTCGCATATCCTACTATGCAGGTTACCTCCTGAGAAAAAGACTAGCACTCTCTGAAGTTACACTGACACAATTGCCTGGTGCATACAAAATGGATATTTACATAAATCCTGTAAGAGCCTAGCTGGTAAGTAATGCTAGAAGGGAAGCATTTATATTTTGCATTAATCGTCCATGAAACTCATTTCAAAATGTCTTCCCACTTCCATTATTTTTCAATTCCGCAGTGTAGTAACTGCGTATTTTCCTGTATTATTACACTTTCCTCACTGTGTTTTCTCAGAACATGTCTGGTAATGGGACTTGGGAGATTCCCTGCTACGAAGTTAAGTTCTACTAAAATTTTTTCTTACTTTGTACAGCAAGATCCAGCCTTGCTACTACATGAGGATGGAATGATCAAAGCTCTTCAAGTGAGTCTACAGAGTAGCAGCATGGTCAAATACAGGAACAACTCAAGTGGGAGACCCCGTATTAGGGTTAATATAGACAGAACAACCAGATTAAGCTTGTCCAACTGCAGCCCAAGATTGCTTTGAATGCGGCCCAACACAATTTGCAAAATTTCTTAAAATATTATGGAAATTATGCACAGATTTTTTTTTAGGTCATTACCTATCATTAATGTTAGTGTATTTCATGTGTGGTCCAAGACAAATTCTTCTTCTTCCAACATGGCCCTAAGAAGCCAAAAGGTTGGACACCCTTGAACTAGTTTTATCACTATTCAGAGATAACCTATGCCAAGTAAATCTCTTGGGTTCATTTCATAATGAAGATGTCTTACGAAGAGCTATTAAGAGTTCTGTTAGAATTAGGAGCATTTATCATTTATCTTTGCTTCCCCTGTACTGCCTAGCAAAGTGGATATATCTTCAATACCATGAAAGTAAATTGAATGATTCTTGGCATAATGGATTTTCCATGAGCTGTCCATGGATAGTTTCCTGTTCTAGCTGGGTTGAGACGTTAAGAGGGGTGTGTGTGTGTATATGTGTGGGTGAGTGTGTGTAATATGGCATTTTTGGTTTAGCTAAAAAAAGGTAGGAAATGTAGTTATATTTGCAATCATGTCAGGTGACTCCTTGTTTGTCTTAGAAGGGGAAAAAGAATAAGTCTAACTCAAAGGAAACTGGGTGGGAACAAATAGAGACAATATAGAAAAGAAAGAAATACACATGAACTTGCACAGCAGAGTTGGGCAAGAGTTACTTTTTGAACATGAATTTATATTTTAAGATTAAGTAAATAATACATTTTATCTAATACCTTATGTACATTTTCTTTTTATTGACTTTAAGTCAAGTCCTCTAAATCTGTAGGGTATAGTATGAGTAATAAATATAAGGAACACTTGCTAAAAAATTAAACATGCTGGAAGAAAGCAAATAAAAGAGTTCTGAATAGACAGCTGAGAAGTTTTCCTCAAAATGTTTGGTTAGGTTAAGGAGCCATGATCCATTTCATGGAAAGAGAGAGTGAAACTAATTTCAAAAAATAAGAAACATGGAAAATTTACTAGACAGGATGTTGAAAATCAATTGAATAGGGCATTAAAACAAACACCAACACATAAAAGCTATAAAAGTTGGAGGAAAGTGTTGGATACTCTACTACTAGATATACATCCATGATCTCAGGGAAGTGATATAAGTCATCTTCATTTTTTATTTTTTTGTAATATGGGCATGTTGAAAATTACTCTAAAATAAATGGCACACGAAGACATTTCTTACTCCAGCGAAGAATAAATTAAAATGATAGTTAGAAACTCATTTACCATTTTGGTGCAGCTGTTAACTGAAGTCGACTGTAGGAGCTGGATGTGGGAGGGACTAAAGTCAACATCTAGGTGGCAATCTAGTATACATGCTTACACATCAACAGAAACTACATAGGAAGAAACTAATATAATCTGCAAATATAATTGATCCCTTGTGAAATTAATATTTTGGCCCAAATTTTGCACAGAATATTCAGCACTGGGACAAGAAGAAAATTTTTCCAGCACCAAAAGGGTTAAATGAATAGCCAAGGCAAACATGCACGTCATGTAAAAATACATCTCATAATAAGAGGGGATTCTTATGTCTCAGGGGAATACTGCATCTTGCGGGAAAGGAGATGCTTTCCTAACAGTAAATCAAGATTATAAGGACAGAAAGTGTGAGATTTTCTGGAATAAGTCAAAATGGAAAAGGGCACTGAATAAAAGCAAGGCAGAGAAAAACAAAATTAGCATGTTCCCTGGGAAATGAAAGTCTGCCACTTACCATTAGGAGTTGAATTAAAGGGAAGGGAACACTGTTTTGTTTTGTTTTTAATGTAGCGTTTAGAGCAGGAAGAGAGCTAATAGACACAATTAATAGGATCGTAGTGAAGTGAAAAGATAGGACTGGGTATGTTACCAAAAGAGGGTCTCTGGCCTAGGGAGGTCAGGAAGCAAACACATGGAGAGGATGGTCCTAGGAACAAGCAGAGCTATGATTACTGGGACTAGGGCCCAAGCACAGAGTGAAATCAGCAATTTGAGAGATGTGCTATTTTAAATATTTCCACACTTTTCAAATCTTCTACAATAAATATATGTCATTTTCTAAAATGTATGCATTTTCTGATTGTAATAAAATGCACATTCAGTGTAAAAATAATTTATAAAATACAAAAGAATCCCCAAATTTTACAAAATAAAAAAAATTTCCATTTCATTTTTCAGTTAGGGATTATGTGATGCATGTTCTCCCATCTGAAGACTAGTTTTGTATTACTGAAGTGATTTTGCATTACTGAAATATAAAAGGAGGGCATTCTTATTGTGTGTAGATACTGCTTTCATCTGTAGTAATGAGGGTAAATGACTCTGACTAACCCTTTGCAGCCAAGTACAACCTATAGACTACAAAGGGGAGGACACTCAGTCTACACAAATATTTTGTTAAAAACTCCAGCTCCAAGAACCTGAAGTTTAAAGTGAGTTGCCTTAATATATCACTTTTTGAACAATTAGGACACTGGAAGGAAATGAATTGCCTTTCCTATATGAGGAAATTAAAGTGAGTCTGAGAAATAAAACAATCAGGCTTCCTGCCAAGAGCAGTGACTAGCATCTTTAAACCATCAATATTCCAATCTACCAACTGTTAGTACTTAGAACAGGAGCAAAGCTCATCTACCTCCATTTGCCATCTTTTCTCCTTTTTCCACTACTAATGCTCGTATGTAAACCACTGCCTTCACTAATGAAGTTCTGTTTTCCTCTTCGTCCTGTGAGTTTTCCCCACGAGATTATGAAAACCATCCCTTTCCTATACTCGAAGAAAACTTACCTTCTAATAATTGCAAGAAAATACATGCTTCTTGTTTTGAAGCATTTTTTGTGTGCTTCATGTGTGCACTTTAGACATAAAATCTATTTGCTGTCTTGAAGGTATCATTTTGCTATTTCTAGACCAGAAATATTTCCAGAACAAAGATTACGTACAATGTGACCTTTGGAATTTGTTATAAATATGAAGACAGAAAAACAGCAGGATAAGTTCCTGAGATAGAAACAGACAATTTCAGGGCTAATTTATTCATCAAAATGATCATCACATAAAATTGACTATAGACGCTAAAATTCCTCAGGTAAACCTTTTTTTTTTTTTTTTTTTTTTTTTTTTGTAGAAAATGCAGAAACTAAAAGTTATGTGCCTATCCATGGAAGACTATAGGTGATTTGTTTTTACTTGAATTGTTTTATGACAGATAGTAATTATCATTGACTTAAGTAACTTGTGGGATGAGTCCAAATAAAAAAAGGCAGAAAAATGATAATGTGCATGATTCAATAATTCAAGGGGAGTACAATCTAGGATATGCTCTCTATTATGACAGAACATGATCTGAAAACAAATTAGGTTAGATTTGTCATGTACTTTAAGTACCAGTCTTTCTCTAATTCAAACTTTCAATGAAAACATATAAATGGGGGTGGTATGAGATGAGCAATTTATGAAATATGGGGTCAAAGAATAATGTGAATTCTCCACTGCGGGGGAACTTGAGTCATTTTAATGTGGGAAGTAATTTGTATTACTTGAGGTAGGGATTGAGTTCTTATAAATCTTCAGACAGAGGCCATGAAGGAGCAGGAAGACGACTTAGGGTCCTCTAAGAAGGGGAAGAGGGTGACCATCCCCCTTAGAGAGAACTCCTACTACTTTCTTTGCCAATCACGGAGTTACAGATAATTGTGGGGTGAAGGGAGCTAACAATGAAGACAGTAACTAAAATGTACTACATACTTATGTGGTTGAAATGGTTGAAGTGCTCTCGAAATACTAGCATAGTCATTTCATATCTTGAAAAACTGATCTGGCAACATGGCAGATTAAGTTAATACAGCCTACTAGAGAAGTTTTGGAAAATATTTTAATATATAAAAGAGCTGAAAAGAAATAAATTCCCAGGTACCTGGAAAAGAAAACAAACAAACAAACTAAACCAAAAAATAATGCCAAAATAACAGAAGTTGATTTCTGTGGAAACCCAAGAGATGTGTTTGGGATCCATTTAAGCTCTGTGGGCTGAGAATTTGGGGCTTTCAGACCATTTTCAGAACATTTAGGCTGACTTTCTTCCTAAGGTGTGTACTAAGGGTTGTAATGAGAGCCTAAGCATCTTCAAATCTTATGGTTTTCTTCAGAACAGAATTATTAACTTTAAAATTTGAGAAGTAAAGTATGCTCATTAAACATTTAAGAAATATTAACTATATTAAGAGAAATAGTATAGATAATTTTACTCCATTTGATGGAGAAGAGGGAAAATGAAAACTCAATCTATACAAAAGCAGCTTAGAAAGGAAATAAAGTAAAGAGTACTTTTTAAAAAAGAAAGTGAACTAAGCTCAAATATGTTATTATAAGTACAAATTAATTGAATTAATCCATAAAAAGATAAGCTCTCAACCTGAATTTTAAAATCGAGCTATGTGTTGTTTGTGAGATACACATAAAACATACTAAGATTTTAAAAAGGGCTAGAAAAAGTATCTAAGGACATATTGACCTAATCAATCTAGTGTAGCTGTATTAATGTACAGAATATAATTTAAGAAAATAGCATTTAAGAGAGAAGATTATTAATAAAAGTTAAAAGAAACAATTTATCAGGAATATAGAAGTTCCAAAACTAACGTACCCAACAGAAAAAGATTATATGGGACGCCTACAAAATCGATTATGTACTAAGCCATAAAACAATTTTAAGTTAAATACTAAAAACTGAATATACACTCCATGTCATCTGAACACAGTGCAGTAACAAAAATTAAGCCCATGTGACTCATTTTTGGAAGATTAAAGAAAAGTGCTTTCTGAATAAGTGATGTGTCAAAATATTAATCAGTGGATCATTTATGCAATAATTACATCTCAACAATGAAAGCATTATTTGTAAAACTTGTACAATACAGCTAAAATGTACTAAGAGGAAAATGAATAACTTTAAATACTTATGTTAAAAGAGAAAACAAAATTAAGTTAAAATAGACAAGTGTGGTAAAAAATAGATAAAATCTTTGAAGGCTAGAAGAAGAATGTGAAGGAGTACACGAGAGAGAGAAATACTCTCCTTCTAAAATTGAGTCATGGATACTAGGTGTATGTATTATTGCTATTAATTCCCTTATCTTTTGTTGTAAATACTTTTTGTCTGCATGCAATAGTCAATAACAACAATCAAAACTAATAAACTATATATTCAACTCAATAAATTACAAAAATAGTACCAGGATAAATACAAAGAGAATAAAAGATGAATCCAAATAACAAAGCAGAAATAAATGAAATAGAAAACAAAGATATACTATTGTGTCAATAAAACAAATGCTAGAGAAATTGCTTGCAGTACTGATTTTACTAGAGTGAAAAAAAATACAAGTAAATGATAAATGATAATGAAATAATAGCACAAGCTTTTATCCATCATAATATAATTATATAAACAATTTGATAGTATAATATTAAATTGGAAAATGTAGAGAAAAAGACAACTTTCTGGAAAAAATATAGATGATCAAAATTGACTCTAGAATAATTGTTTAAAGAATACAGACAGAATTATTACATTTAATAAATATCTTCAGAAGTCAAATAATTACCCTCAAAAATATTAAAAGATAGTTTTAAAGGCAAGATTTGCCAGTCTTGCAAGACATAACAACACTTTGCAAACCATTACAAAGAGGTGACAAAAAGTAAACCTCCCCAACTTATTTTATGAAGCTAGTTTATTATTGATGACTGAATTGTTCAAGGACACAGTAAACCATAAGCCATTCTGCCTATGAACACGGATGTAAACATTTTACATAATTAGCAAACATATGAGAAAAAGCAAAGCCAAGAAGAGTTTCAGTAACTTGGTTAAGTTCCTACAACTAGTAAATGGTAGAGGTCGACCAATATCTATTTCAAGCCAAAGACTGTGATCTTGAAAAAGGACAGAAGCAGGACCAATGGCAAAACTTGCAAATGAGGTAATCTTTCAATTTGGTATCATTACTGCTGGTTCCCAGGTCAGTACCCCCAGGAATCTGATGCTTAGCTGCCAAGGTGATGAGGCGGCAATGAATTTAGCATCTACCCTGAACACCTCAATGCAAGTTCCTGCCCAGCTTCCCTGACTGCCACCTGCTCCGCCTGGGAAGACTTTTTATTTTTTTTTTATTCTTACAAACTGTGAGATAACTATTATTATGTTTATTTTAAGGATGAAGTGAACAAGTCTCAGGGAATCAAAGAGTATTGATAAGAAACAAATTCTCAGAGGTAGTATCAACACTTGTCCATGGAGCTTGAGAGAGTTTTTGTTGCTGTACAAGAGTCCAGAGGACCCGGGTGCATAGAGGCCTACAAGTCCTGGATCCAACTGCAGGTACTCGACAGGTGTGCTGACCTCCTTCCTCCATTACCGTTTCAGTGTCGTGCTAGGAATAGGGCCCAGCTCTGGTCTCCTGATGACTCCTACACCTAGTTTTTATCAGTCCTTTTTGTTGGGCCTGAACCCTGTTCCTGGAGGAAGGACCTGCACTCTCCTAAACAAATCAGCCCTTACTGAGAACTGACAAATCCTGGAAGCATGTCATTAGACCAGCCTCCTACACATGATCATCAATCCCACAAGAAAAAAACAAGTTTCTATTATAGAATCCCTTTAGGCTGGGTGAATTGGATTCTTCACTTGACTTAAGTTTCCCATAACCCTCATCTGAGCCTATCTTAATTTAAATACTCCTGCCTGCTAGAAGATTCCATCATGACCTTAGCAATAATCACTACAAAACGTAGTATCTCAGCTCCCCTTCCCACTATATTAAAGCCTCACCACAGTAGGAAGAACGTAGCTGAGTTGGTCATTGCCTTCTTTCCAGAATCTGAAACATTGCTTGACACATGGTAGTCAATTAATATTTGCTTAAGTATTGAATGGATCTACTTTGACAGCCCCACTGTTGGGTCCACACCTAGGAAACAATCACTCTGAAAGCAAGCACAAAGCTGGGCAGTATAGTTGCAGGCAGACTACTCTTGTGGTATATGGATCCTAGACTGCCATTCATTCTTGTGTTATTGAGCCAGATGGAAATGTTCAGAAAATGTAGTCCTTATGGGCCTATGAGACTGAGATTCCCAATCAGCTCCAATAGCTCCCCGGGGTGAGCTGGAATTGGTGATGAAGGGGGCACCTGGTAGCGTTTCACCCACTGCACAGAACTTTAGAGCCCTTTCCTTCTTTGGAAGAGATGGGTGAGTTTTTCCCCACATACCTCTTTAATTACAATAGACCTGCTGTCATTTGATATTTTCTACAAGGCCAAGCAGTTCTCTTTATGCAAATATTTCATGCTTTCACACAGAGGATGCCTAGGAAGACTTGTAACACTGAGAAGTAGAAATTATTCACTTCCACATTTGTTAGTTGCCCATGTAACCACTAATGTGACAGCTTGTCAAGGGTAACGTTAATATGCCCATTTACAGAAGTCATATTTCATTTACTTTTTGAGACATGGGCCCTAGGGAAATGGGCTTTATGAGTCTGAGAGGGAGCTGATAAATTTTATGCATCTACCCAACACCCATGCAGAAAACTCTTTCACGTAGGCCTTCTGGAACTAAAAAAGTAAAATGATATTAAGTTGATGAAAAGTAAATCAATAGTTAATTTAACCATAAAGTGAGGGTATGCTCCCTATCAGGGCCTCAGAAAATGTATTAAGAGTAGCATTCCTCTAATTTCTATTGCTTTCCTATAATGTTCCATAGTAATAAGTATTTGTGCTTCAAACCAATTACCGTATTTTAAAATATAAGAAAAGAACAGTGTACAAGTATCTAAATGAAAATTCTTGACCTTGATTATTTCTTCAAAAGATAAGATACTTCGAGATTCAGCAAGCAATACAGGCCTTTCTTATACACCAGAGGATGTTTACTTTCTCTTGAATCCAAACTATGTTCAAAATATTACGTGCTATTTTATGACCCTGGAAAAGCAGTCACATCGTTCTAATCCTGTGGCACAATTGAAAATACTTTAACTTGCTGTAGCACCCAGATATTCAAATGAACATGTATTGTTTTGCTGATGAATGTTGGGGTCCTGGGAAATTTGCTGATAGATAGCTAGGAAATGTTGGCTATGGAAAGATGACAATGACAGGAAGAAAAGAATGAGAAATATAAATGTCAATAATGGTGTTTAAATGTCAAATGTATGGAAATTTATAACAAGTAAAGTAATACTTTTGGCAAAAATTAGCCCTCTCACTGGGCTAAATTCAAGGTGTCAGTAGGCTGACCATAAGTGCCGTTTGAAACGGGACAGTACTGCTGTTTTCTGTCCCATTAAAATGATACATCTGGTCAGCCTAATTCTGTAAGAATGACAAAGTCACTAAAACTGAGAGAAAGATTATAATAATGAAGAAGGGCACAGGTACTGTCTTGAGTAAAAGACCCAGCAGAGTGTCTCCGCACTTATATTGCATGACACCCACTGCACATTAGAATTAACTGAGATTTAAAAAAAACTCTTCTACCCAGGCTGTACCTGAAGCCAATTAAATCAGAATCAATGGGAGTAAGACCCAGGCATGGGTCTGTTCTAAAGTTCCCCTCGGTAATTCTGATGAGCCAAATTTAAGAATCTCTGACCTAGATATTTGCAGCCTTCTTGCATCTTCTAATTGGTTTTCATTCAACAAGAAAATACAAAACTTCCACCTCATGCCAGACAGTGTACTAAGCAGTAGGAATGAAAATATCTAACAGGAACGACAAACATAATATAGTGCTACCCTCAGGAATGTCAGTCTAAAAGGAAAGGTTTATACAAAATAAATTAATGGTAACAACAAATGCAAGTGGATTGTATTTATGGTTTACTGTACCCTAGGTAATGCGGGTGTTAAACATGTATCCACTCCCTTCATCCCCTGTCTTATATTACCTCACTATACATATGAGGGAACTTTGGGTTTAGAGAAGTTACATAAATTGCCAGGTATAACAATGATAATTCAGTGGTACAGATGGGACTCAACCCAACAGCCCTCACGCTTAACTATAGGACACTACAGAGGCTGTGATTAAATGCTAGAAAAGCCCAGAGAAGAAAACTAATAATTCAGGCAGAAGGGAAAGCCTTGGATAGGAGGCAAAGTCTGAACTATGTAACAATTTAGCAAAAATTTTTTTTCAGGTGGAGAAGAAAAGCTCTACTGTGATAAGATGGAAAAGCATTTCTAAAGATGGGAAAGTGCATGCATATTTGAGCGGCTGAGGATAATCTGTATGACAGTTAAGCTGAGGCCCAGAGGAAACTGGTTTAGGGTCAGACTCCTCCCATGCTCCCAGTTATTCCTGGAATATTGGGGTGAACATTACAAATGAGTGGATCAAGCAGAATGGTTCTGCACTGGACTATACTGGATATACGGTTAGTAACTGACTCTGGACTTACCAGTTCTTCATTGTTTAGTGATGTCCTAATCACCATAGCCAGGGAAAGTCCAGACTTGCGGGCAGCTAGGGTCTAAAATAAACAGAATTGTGAGTTATTAGTACATGAGGTGGAAGAACACAGACTACCATTGTTTATGTTTTGGTCAACTGGGATCTGCCATTTTCAGTAGTCAGCCAGCTCATCCAGACTGTGGAATTATACATTAAAGCTGCAAGAAGCCCCTCAGAACATCAAACCCAACCCCTACTTTTACAAATGACAAAAGTGAGGTCCAACAAGGCAGGGTCACTAGTCCATGATTTCCAGGCTAGAAGAGGCTTCTAGAACTTCCCCCCTCCCCCACCCCCAAGTTTATCATAATCACATTCCTCCATAAAACATAACCATTGGTATGGAGCAAACTGATGTGTGTGATGGCCTTGAACCACAACAGGTGCTAGATGGTTCCTGAGTTGTTCACAACTCCCTGGACTGTTCTTCCGTATCAAGCCAGGATATGTCTTTCCAATGGCCCATTTTTATTAACTGAAAATCATTATACCCAGATTTGTCTTTTCACTCAATGCTATAATAATAATAATGATAATAACTTAGGTGATTTTAAATGAGTTAAGTCCCTTTTGTTTCCCCCTGTAAAGTAGAACCATTATTCTACTCCTACCTGAAACATATGCAATATAATAAACTTGACAGTGCTACAGAGAACTTAGGAAATCAGAAGTCCTATATGGGAATATTAAATCTGCTCTCCCATTAGGAAGGGAAATTATAGTAGAATAATGCATCCGGGCATATCTCCTTTTGGCCACAAAGCCATGCACCCAGATACAGATTAGCACAATCCAAAGTGAGGAAGTCACTGTCACCCATCTCCACCCTACCATGCAAAGCTATGGAGACCTTACCTCCAAGGGCTTGCCCAAGTTGATCTTCCATCTCTGACAATGACTGTCCCTAAAATTTTGTTTTTATCCTGTATTAGTCTGTATGTACATCTGCTTATGTATGTTAGTCTTCATAACTGAACTAGATGCTAAATTTTTGGAGAACCCAATTTATTATTCTTGAATGTCTCTGTGTTTTTATTGCCCCATCATGTCCTCTTTTATCCCATGGATACATGCAGGGCACGTTTGAGAAGATTGTCAAATATTAATTAAATAAATTGAAAATCACTTACCATAGCCTGAAGATTCCAAATGTCAGAGAAAAATTATAAATAGACATAAGAAAGGTGAGAAAAGAGTATGATAATGTTAAGACTAACACTTTAAAAATGATGTCCACACCATAATAGCAGGAATCTACGCTACTTGAATAGACATGCCATACTTTCCAGTATGATTTAAAACTAAAGTGTTGACTTTCAGATGAAGGTTTTCATAGCAGTATTAAAAATTATTGACATCAATAAATTTTGGTTACTCTGGGGTGAAATATACATTCATGTCATAAATTATTAAGTACATGACTCCAGAAAAAAATGTGAAGAAATTGTGGATGATAAAAAAACATTCTTTTTCATACTGATGGGCTATTTGTTTTTATAATCTAATACAGACCATTATTAATGCTTTGCATCTCTAGATGTTCCCCAGTCTAGTTTGTTACAGGGGAGCTCAAGATTTTCAGAGTTACGTTCAGGGCTAATAAGAAGTTATAATGACTTCGGAGCCATGCTTTTCTTTAGATAGTGGAATATAATAAAATAAAAAATGACTAACATTATCTGCTTGCTTTACAAAGTGTTCAAGTCTACTGGGTTAAGGTGAAAAAGTTCAAATCAAGCCTTAACCTGCAAATTAAATCTGTGGTCATTCGTTACATAGAACATATTAAAGCCTGGTTGCAGCAGCTCACTTGTCATGCTGTGTAACTTCTTTTTGCTCAATTACAGGGTCATATTAATTCCATTTGTAATTCTAAATAATATCAAAAGCTAAGAGATTTTAAAGAAGTAACACTTGTTAGAATCTGGCTCCTTATATGTTCTAGTCTATGAAGTTATAGGCAAGGTTATTTAGTAAGAACAATATGATATCTAATAAAAACGAAGTCAACATAAGCAGTCAAAGAGAATTAAACAGAATGACTTACCACGTCTCGTACAATAGGTAAAGTTTTTTTCCTGCGAAGATCTGGCATACTGTCAATGCCATAAAGGCCCCGCCCAACCCTGAAAGAGGTGGGAAAGAATAATTTCCATGAGTAACAGATTTCCTAGAAGAAAAGATTCCACTATTCATTATGAAAAGCCTGTGAAAAAGATTAAGTGGATACCATGGTTTTCAACTGGTTCACAAAACAGCAAAGATCCAAGACTCTAGGACCTTGCCCAGTGAGAAGAGACTCTATCCACCACACAGAGTGACCACTGTCTTCTTTGATAGTTCCATACACTGAAACTTTAACATACATCTGGCCTGGTTTGACACAGTTTTACTGTCAGTATCACAGGGCGAACAATCAAAATTGTTATGTATATAGAAACCATTCTGATGCAAGTTTGGAAATCTGCAATGGTGAAGAAATTACTTTTATTATGAAAATAACCTTTTTATGTGTTTGCTGCATGTTTATAGGTAAAACTCCAAAGTGGCATCTTAAGGATTCATAGACACATTTAAAATATTAGTGGTTACTCTAATATGAGAATTTCTACTTATCTGGATTTATCCACAGATAAATTCACAAGGTTAAAATAATTTGTTGTTTGAGAGTGATTGGTGTAAATATACGAGGGCTGTACAGAAATAATCCAGCCATCGTCAATATGAAATACGAGAACGGTTTGCAGCTGGATACTTTCCGGACAGCCCTTAGAATGTGTGTATATATGAAAAAATATTCATAGTATAAGTGGGGAAAAAAAACACTAAGTTTTTATGTAAGTTTAGTATGATTCCATATGTGTGTGTGTGTGTGTGTGTGTGTTTATACAGCACAAAAAATATCTAGAGATATTCGTCAATTTGATGACCATAGTTACTTTTGTGGAATGAAACTGGGTGAGATAAAAAGAGAAGACTCTTACTACATTATAAATTTGATAATGGTCAGTGTTTTTATAATAAGCATGTGACACTTCTGTAATTTAAAATTTATTGATATGTTTATTGAAAATGAGTTTAATATATTAAATTTGATTTTTATCGAATCACAGCAAGTCTTTTTATACAACCAAAGGTGCTAAAATCACAGTGGGTAGCTCCTCCTTATGCTGACCTACACTACAGAATTTTGCTGACCATTATCCAGCTTAACCTCAGCCTTTTCACCAGGAACAACACAAGTCGTAACTGCTGTTAGCTCGGCAGCTCTGCCATTGGAACAGGCTACAACATCCTACAGTTAGTTTTCCACTGACACACAGATGTCCTCTTGGTTCTTGCTGCTTAGCTTAACCCTGTTGCTGCGAATTTCAGATATTTCCGAATGACTATTTCCACCCACTGCCTGCAACGTTTGATTTTACCCCACAAGTTCAAAAAATATTTCCCTCTACTATATGTGTATTTTTCCAAATTTTTGTTTTTCAAGATGAATAACAATAGAAAATTTTTATACTTTAATGTAATCATTTATTTTAATAAGATGTACCACTCTAACTGTATTTATTTAAACATACAAGTACTGTAATTATTGTAAAGTTGTTATTCAGTGTGAAATGTTTCAAGAACTTTCCTCCATTTACAAGATTTCTTAACATGTTTTCCTGTGGCTTGCACTATCAACAACAAAGATGTTTTGTATCGATATTGTGTAACATTTTGCAATAAATTTTTTTGTCATCAATGCAATTAGATTCTAATTTATCTATACTTAAGTATAATCGATGCCACTTAGTATGTTTTGAGTATTTTTTGCTAAAATTCAATGTAATGGTAAATTTATTACCATATAACAGAAATTTTAAATAAAAATGTCATTTATATATAAAGCAGCTCAAAATGCTATAATTAAATGCATAAAACTCAAAATACCAACTTTTTATTTCTTGTGAAACTGACACATTTTTTAAAAAATCTTGAAGTCAATTAACACAGTGGAAGGGTTAATAAAGGGAAACCTTGGTCTTACTGGATTATTTCTTAGTAGCCATGGACTCAATTTCCAATATTTCTAGTTATATCAATTATTAGCTTGGTGCTCTTAGACAATTCACTAAATGCATCCTACAACTCATGTTAAACAGTAATAAAAGAAAAATATTGATAAAGATAAAATGATAATAATAATAACCTATATGTTTGAAAATGAGGATCAAATGTGATAATAAATGTGAAATATTAAAACTATTGCACATGAGTAAGTAGGATGTCAATGATGAACAGATTATTCTTAAGGTCATGTATCCCAACTAAAAGTTACCTTTAATTTATACTTTTGATTATAGAATACAGGAACAGAATAACTCTGGGGCAGAGATCGAGGAGGAGGAAAGAAACAAGAAAGGGAAAAGAGAAAAGACAGGGCGAAGACAGTATGTGTGGTAGGGGCAGATGGCATTTAAGACCCTGTCCACCACTGATGCTATGGGAAAGGAGTTAATAGTTTCCTTCATTGCCCAGAACAATGTCAATTGACTTTCTCCAGGCCAAGAGCGGTGATGGTCACATGATAAAGGTCAAGAACTGTGGTCACAGAAGACAATCATTGGCAGCATGCTCTTATGAATTGTGGAGGGGACAAGAAGAAAAGAGTAATGAACTTTTGTATTCTTCAGAAAGTGAAACCAACTACTCTATGAATGTAACTTCTTGTTCCTTTTCTATTCTCTTTGCATATACTTCTCCTCTCCCTGTCAGTTCACACTTGACTTTCCCAGTGAAAATATGGGAAAAGGATTATGTGGGTGGGTTCCTGTCCACAGAAGGAAAGGATTTTTTTCAGTTTTGTTTGCTTTAATTTGAGCCTCTGACTCCAAGCAGTTTCTACTTTCTCTTATCTGTGAACAGAATTATTAATGATGCATAATGTGCATTAATAAATGTCTTTCTACTACATTAAATGGCAATCATACTAAATGCCTTCAAGTGTTTTCAGATGTTTTGACTCCTAAATAATTGACTTTAATAACTATGTAAAGAAACATTCAATTGTGATAATGGTTGAGAAAGTGATTTATAAGCTGTACAGTATTATATAAGTGAGGTAGGTGCTTTCCTTCTATCAATAATGATTTATTTATTTTTGTTATCTTTTCCTTCTTGTGGAACTTTATTTATTGAGAGGCTTCCTAACCAAGAAATATCTGAGAGAGACTCAATAATAAAACATAGTGAAGACTGAAAATACAGGTAGATAAATAAATCATTGACCTTCCAGGGAAGAGGTCAAGTTCATGGATATCTGTTAAAATTCAGAAGACTCCAGCCAGGCTCAATGATGAGAAGGTCAGAGGTAGTCATCCACATAATCAATAGCAGACAAGTAACTCTGAAGATGAGATTTGATTCTAGAAAAGCTGTTTGATTTCAGCCCTTTTCTGTATAGCTGTTTGGGTTAAGCTGTTCCTAACCATCAAGTTGGCTAAGAATAGCTAATATTTATATGATGCTTACGAGGAGCCACATATAATGCTAGGAATTATAGCCAAACTGGACATGTATTACCTCATTTAACTCTCAAAAAATCCAATGAGATATAAGTACAATTATTTCCTCATTTTATAAATGAGGAAATGAAGGCATAGAATAGTTCAGAATCATCCACAAAGTCCTTATCTAAGTCAGAGACAGCAGTACCAAATTCTGTGAACCCAAACTGTAGGGCTTACCATGCCCTACTGTTTACATAATTGCATCATTTCATATTTTCAACAATAATATGAGCTGAGGCTTACAATGAATCCCATTTTACCTTTAAAGAAACTAAAGTTCAAGAATTTACCCAGACCTAGAACTATTACCATATGGCAGGGCTTAATTTCCATTACAAGACTGTCTTACCTAAAACCTCATATTCTTAATAACTAAGAATTTTTTGGTAGGAGGAAATGAGAGGCCTGTCTCTGTTGATCTAGAGGTAATTACTTGAAAAATTTCAGCTTATTTCAAAAATAGTATTATCTTCAAATCAGACATCTTTTTTCACTGTGTACGGTAGTCCCAATCCTCCCCAGCTATTCAGATGTATTTCTAAGGAAAATGAGACTTTTAGACTACAGGCATTACAAATAGGATAAAAATGTCAAAAGAGCTACACATCTGAAATGTCAATGATCACATAAAATTGACAATATGGATATAATTTTGTAGACTAACTTAAGATGTGTTCTAATTCTACATTTGTTCTACTACATAGTCTTCATATTTCTTTGGTTTTATTTCTTAGTTTTTTTGCCTAATTATATTAAAAGAAATTTACTAGTTTAATAAAATAGACAAAAGTATACTACTATACACCTTGACTCAGGATGTTAATCATCTTGTTAAAGAACACATATAACACAAATTACTTAAATGACTTATATTCTGTACTTTTTAAGGTATCTGATATTTAGGTAGAGGGGGCAAAAGCTGACTTTATTAAGTATATATAATTATTTCTATCTACACTTGATCTGATAACATATTAAATACATGACACACAGATAGGAAAAGAACTCTGAGGAGGCACCAGGAGAGTATCTCATGGAAATAATCAAGCAGATTTTCCAAAAGTAGATCTTTCTGATTATGGGACAAAGTTGTGCTATTTCCATCAGCGGACAATTGACAGTCAACTGGTAATATTCATAGACTAGTTAATTTCTATTAGAAATCAGAAAACTGGTAGAGTCTGTTTATATCAAAAGGTGTTGTTAAATGAATTGAAGACTACAGGCCTAAGAAAACAAATCATAACGCTTCTGCTCTTTTCTGTGTCTCCAAGACAACTGTTGGGCAGGGCTACATAACTAACGTTTTTTTAGCATCGTCGACCACGAAGGCAACGTGAAAGACTGACAATAAATCATTCTAAATCCCTCTCCTATAATATAGTTGTAATCACTTTTGGACTTCTAAAACCAATTCTTCATATTTATTTAGTTACTTAATGGTAAACACGTGATAATCTACTGTGCTTTCTTGGCATCACACTGTTGCTCACTTGTTTGTTTTTTTCTCCATTGTTTCCTCTACTTGTACCGACCTGTTCGCTGAGTGGCACAGGCTAACACTTACTCATCTCTTAAATGAAACCTGAATGTATCACTCACGGGTCTGTAAGGAGAAGTACCTCCTTCTGATACCAATCAACTGTACTTCTCTGGACCCTCCAACTCAGGGAGGGGCTGGAGAGAGTGGGCAGCAGAAGAGGGGAGAATCATGGCTACTGTCTTAGAGACAGGCTTCTCAGCAGCTGTGTGGATTATAAAATTGCATTGTTTATTTGATTACATGGTTGTCCTCACTAGACTATGTTTTTAAAAAATGAGAAAGCTTGTTTTGCTAGAACCAATGCTGGCATGTAGCAGGGAACAATGAAAAGTAGAGGCTTAAGTGTACAGACCTGGACACAAGAGAAATTAGATAGTAAATAAACCATGGCCTTGGTTTAAAAAGATCCTCATCTTTAAAATAATACCTAGAAAGAGAGAAATAGAAGCCTGAGGAGTAGGGAGAAAGTCAAGGACCTCACACTGAAGTGGGTTACGAGGCAAAAATTTAGTCCCAGGAAGAAGATAAGAGCCTAATTACTAGGGCACTAATATTTTTTAACCAATATGAATCTTATTTCTCTTCTATAGAAAATGGAAAATTAACTTCTTTGCAGTATTGTTTCGAGCATTGCTTGACAATATATGCGAGTAGATTATACATTACTGGTAGCAATTATTTCATTATAAACTCATTTAGACAGGAATGTTTCTTGAAACTGATTATACACTGACCCCGTGCTGTCCTAGGGTTATTCACATTCCTCCAAACTAAGGAATAAATTCATAAAAGAGTCTCTGACAGGAACTTGTAGGTAGGTATCTATAATATTAAAGAATTAAAGGAAAAGAAGGGCAGGAAGCCAGCACTGTAATTGCACACGATTTTGTATCCTGAGTTTTATTAACTCTCTCTTCTGACTCAGCTATGGTCTAGACTTCCTCCCTCTGCTGATTCCATTTTGGTTAGCACCTCAGCCCTGATGACCATGAATCTTGGCTGAGCTTACGATTCCTTGCCTAATTCTCATCTACAGTCCTGGGCCCAGTTATCTCATGTCAGAAAATGGTCTTAACAGATGCCTCAGCCAAGTTTACTTTTTCTGTTAACTGTTATCTCTGAAAAACAGTACTTTCATCCTCTCAAACAATTTTCCAAGCCCTGTCATGAAACAAATAAAATTTAAAGCATAAAGCTCCTCCCTAATACAAATCATTCCAGACTTTTCCTTCTTCTCTCACTTCCTGGATTCTCTTAACTGTGGCCATAAAATAAGATGCTTGTCTTTACTGGGAATGGCATACAGTCCTCTAAACTGTCCCTGATGATCTTTTTGGAGGAAACTACATTAGAGAGAAACATGTCATCTCTCAATAAAACCAGGACAGCTGTATTTTCTCTTGCCTTGGAGTGATCTCTAGTTCCCTGGTTGAACATGAGATGAAATAATTGGCTTGAGTTTAGAGTATGTGTTTGTGTGAAAAAGATATAAAATTATGTGCAGTGGGACAACACTGCTCATGTTTGAGAGGCAAGAATAAAATAAAACTTAAATAGGGCAAAGCACCTACGGTCCATCTCATGCTCATTCTGAGCATGTAGTAATAAAACAGTAAACCGGCCTGCTGAATTGCCCATCATTTTTACATGACCTCCTTCCTCTTTCTCTGTCTTGCTTCCACTCTCTTACTCCTCTAGTTCATATAACAAATTTGTATATCAAGAGTGTCCAATCATTCGGCTTCCCTGGACCACAATGGAAGAAGAAAAATTGTTTTGGGCCACACATAAAATACACGAACACTAATGACAGCCAATGAGCTAAAAAAAAAAAAGTTTGTGCATAATTTTCGTAATGTTTTAAGAAGGTCTGTGGATGTGTGTTGGGCCACATTCAAAGCTGTCCTGGGCGGCATGCAGCCCATGGGCCACGGGTTGGACAAGCTCGCCGTATGTGAAGTAACCCCAGTGAAGTAGGCAGGGAGCGTGCTTGTTCTGCTGAGTGCCTGAAACACAGTGGGTACCAAAAATGGTTTTTAAATGTTCTTGAATATTTCCACAAACCTGTCAGCACTTTTAAGCCAAGACAGCTATTTTAGAACCAATTTCTAGAACAAAGTTTCCCTGCAAACTTTTTTGGATGTCTGCTTTTGATTTATCTGTTTGTTATACTTATCACCATGTTTCCAGTTGCAGACGTTTAAAAGCCTAAATAACAGTTAATCCTAGTTGCAAAATTCAAGCAACCTAAGAAATTATGTATTCCAGCATTCTTGTATTTTAGGAATGTGGAAACTGAGCTGCAAAGAATTTAAATGCTTGTCCAAGAACCAAGATTACTGTCAGCGAGCTAGAAATCCTCAGGGTTCCAGCTCATCACTGCAGTCTTACTTCTTTGCTTCTAACATCCAAGAGGGGTCAAGCCTTGACCATTTTCCTTTGCTTACTTCTGTGTCTGTCTGTCTGTCTGTCTCTCATTCTCATTCATTTGCATATTTCTTTATATTTGGATGACCATAATTTTGTTGGGTATTTTATTGTTTTATGCCTGGAATTCTTTCCATTGACTTTTTAATTACCAATTACCCTATTTCTGGTTTACTCCCATCTTTAGTTCACCTTGATCAAAACTGCATCCATTTACCTACAGGTATGTAGATCAACATGATGAAAGTGATGTTTTAAGACGACCATCTGGCAGTGTTGTTCATGACAAGTTAGAGAACAAATAAAGGAGAAACAGAGATGGTCTAAAACAGTGGTTCTCAACCTTCCTAATGCCACAGCCCTGTAACACAGTTCCTCATGTTGTGGTGACCCCCATAAAATTGTTTTCGTTGCTACTTCATAACTGTAATGTTGCTACTGTTATGAATCATAATGTAAATATCTGATGTGTGTTTTCCCATGGTCTTAGGCGACCCCTGTGAAAGGGTCGTTCGACCCCCAAAGGGGCCGCGACCCACAGGTTGAGAACCGCTGGTCTGAAAAGACTGCTCAAGCAATCCTGGGTTCTGTAATGGAGTCCTTAATGAGGGTCTTGATTGAGGTGGTTTCATTACTTTCTTTTTCAACTCCTTCATTCCACTTTATAAACTCTGGTAGAATTCCCAATTCAAACTGCTAGAATATTTTAAAGAGTAAATGGCTTTCTTGCCAAGGAGAGCCTTTGTATTCTACTAAATAACTGTTCTGCTTTCCTAGTGATCTGACCTCTTAACACTCCGTAACGCTCCTTAGCACTTTAAGCAGCTTTTTCTTGCAAGCACTTGTTCTTGTGCAGCACGGCTTCAGAACTGATGGCTACCTCGTTATTCCCTTTTATTGTTTAAACCGAATGCCATTTTTAAGTTTTTAAAGACACAAAATAGGTGCAAAAGATTTACTCTCCTGGTAGTAAAGGAAAACTCAAATAATATTGTAATTCTAGTGATTAAAAATAATTTTCATAGAAAAACCACCAAATGGCCTAGGTTTTACTACAGTTGAGTTACAGATGTGAAACCTGAAATGCAGCTGTTAAACACTCCCCTGATGTTTGTCCCCATACTAGGCTAGAGGGGACAAAGCCAGGCGTCCGGGGATTAACTTCTAGCAACTCAATTACAGTGTGTACCTTCTAGGGTTCATTTCCTTAACAAACTGTTTATCAGGTAGACATAGCAGCCTTTTCGAGGGCTTGTAATTCCCTATATCCAAAACCTTCCTTACTCCTCCAGTAACATGATCTGCACCTAAATTAACCTCAGATACTATCACATGTTACAGAACAGAAGGAAAAAAAACCAGCCCCAAACTTTCTCATAACTAAGCACCTGGTATTGTTTGAAAGAAAATTCCCTTTAATTAAAATTCATTCTACATATGGTCTCAATTTGGAGTGTAGTTTCAAACTCCTAAATCACACTCTGTGGCTCAAAGCTGTAGTAAATATGAAATTGTGTGAATTAAAGTTCCTTGATTTAAACTTCATTTTCTTAATAATCTCTTTCTGGAAAATCTCAGCATCCATTTATATGTAGTTTATAAAGTGCAATTATTCATAAATTAATCAGAGACCAGCTTCTTAATATGCTTTACTTAAATGCCATTAAATACAATCAAATATTTAATAGCACATAAAGTACATTTCTCAAAGCTGAACCTCAGGTTCCTTTTAATTATACTGTTCTTTAGATGTACGCTGCATGTTTAATCCCCTGAAAGTTCTAACAATGTCTCTCCTAGTACTAATGAAAATTAGTAGTAACTGATGGCAGAGACTAAGGCCACAAGGTGGTTGTCAGCTTTTCACAGCCCAAATTCCTATCTTAGACAATGTTGCTTCAATTTTTTTATAGGTTGCCTGTTCCATGCTAATGGAAACACAAACTACAACCCAGAATTTAGCTCAGAATAAAGACACAACCAACTCAGTGGTCTAGCTTGCACCCCATTCACAGGCAAGCAACTGAGTCAAGCCCTAGCTGCATGTTATTTCATTGACTGTCTGGTTATTTTCAGGGAGAATACAGAATTCTTAGAGTAGAATTAAAATCTAATTTTATAAAAACCATAAATGTCTACTAGGTACTGTTTTGATGAATTGCCAGCCAGGGTGTAGGTAGTAGAGGGATTCCGACTGAATCAAACATTCAGGGATAAGATATAATAATACTGTAGTTATAATTACATATTTTTAAATGGTTTTCTGACCACGGATTCCCAGTCTGTTACTCTCTCCTTCATTAGCCCTGTCTGTGCTCTGATTCCCTGGTGCATGCTCTCAAGTCCTGTGGCTAGCCGACTGCTGGCAACACTGAACTAGAGAACATTCTCTTGCCTCTGAAAGTTTCAAGCGTAACTACCTGTCATGCTTGGCAAGTTAAGAAGTGGCTTCCCTAACCTACCCAGCCGACTGCCCAGGGTTGTGAACATGTTCAGAAGCTTATAAAGTTAACAAAACTCAGCTTCATAAGTTTTAATAACTTTATTTAATAGCCAAGACCAATGTGACCAGGGTACCTATGCACTCAACTTATTCCTTCAATAACACGCATTAAGCATTGTGTTATAATTATGTGCTCACCTCTGACATCCTCCACCCCCAGATAATAGACTCTTCAAATATAGAAACTATATACAATTTATATTTCATTTCAACTATTTAGCACTGGAGTTCACACACATTGGTTTTAGTATATATATTACTTAGTAAATAAATAACAGTAATATTAACACTTGGAAGAATTCCTTTTAGTTATTTTTAAGGTACTCCTTTCCAAGGCAAATAAACATACATGTTTTGAATCTTGAGTACTGAGAAATTTAAAAATTGTCCCCATCTTCTAGTCTGCCTCAGGATTTAGAACCAAGACTATTATTCTAACAGGTATGATTCGCTGAAAACTAAAAACCAAACAATTCATTATTTCTCTAATCCAAAATGTTGCCCGTAATGCTTTCAGCATAGAAGCACTTCACCTACTCAGTGCAAGCGGGGGTAATGGAGAATTAGTGTTTTTGGTTCCTAATGGGTATGCCTTGCATTTTCAGGTACAGTTACTGGAAAGGAAATGGAGCTTTAAAAAACACGCATCCAACATAAAAATAATCACAGTTATTTAAACAAAGACAAATCTACGTTTAGCATAAAGTGTAACCAACTCCGCCAGCAGACTGTTAAACTGATATTCTACAAACACTTTTTTAAGTCCAGAATTTAAAACAAAGCTAGTTCTAACTAGAATGGAAGGGAGTGGGAGGGACCAATGTAGATTTGGGGGCCCTAGCTGTGTTGACTGGAGAAGCAGAGAGGGAGGAGCCTGCTCACCTGCTCAGCCTCCCCCAGAAGCTGCCTACCACGTGCACCCCCAGCGGCCTACTTCCGGTGTGTGTTGCTACTGGAGCTGCTTTTAATGGCTGTGTGTGATTCTTTAGATTTGGGCAAGAATCATGGGCCATAGGTATATAAGTATAGTTATTTGAAAATGGGCATTTTCTGAACGTTGTCACTTACACAGAAAAGATACTAACATCACCTGAATTTTGCCTTTGGGTGCAGGCCCGCCTGGCATTTGTCCATCACATGGAGTTCTCCTCAGCAGACTGGCACAATGAGAGCTTAGCTACATACCTTTCTGTGGTTATTTCATTATAGTAAATGAGCTAAATAAAGATAATGGAACAAAGGTGGCAACCTTTTACCACTTGGCAAATTCTAGTCACAAAATATATTATTAATTCCCAGAATCGTAACTTGTTCATTTTGTTTCCTTGGGCAGGCTAGGACATTTGAGCCAGTGACAATTAGGACCCCACATAAAATAAATGGGGCTTAGGAGTAAATAAGCCAAATGAGAAGTCATCTGCTGGCTTTTACCTTCAACCTGGGGGCATTGTATCAGAGTTAAGTGGACCGTTGCCACTGATCATAGTAGTGCTGTAGGGGATGGGAGCTAAGATTGCATCCTGACCTGAGTCCTGCTCTCAGGCTAGGCAGCTGTCATGAAAACTAATTCCTTTGATTTTTCTAAGAAAAAACAAACACACAAACAAACAAAAAAACAATTCAGCAGCAGCCAAGACTAGATCTGTTAAATACAGACTATCCCAAGAACCCCTACTACCACTGCACTCATTACCTGTTTTATGTTGAAGGAGAATATTGGGATAAACAGTGGAAGTTAGAGGAATGGGTATTTGGTACTAATACTTCCATGTTGTCCAATGCAGTCAGTGGGACTCTGAATCTGGACTCGGGCTCTGGAGAACAAATTGTGAACACTGTTTTCCAACTCCACATTCAGAGACATCATCACATTGACAGCTTAAATTTGGCCAAGGTACGATAACTTAGACCAAGAACACAGGCAAACACTACAGATTAGGGCCTTTTTCACTGGAGAGCCAGCTATAAAACATTTACCCACATACCCTTAATCACAAGTCTTGCTACTTTTCCCAGTAAGGAATTCCTATAATTTGTCACTCTGCTAACTGAACTAACTTCTTTGTTCCCATTCATTTCTATCTTTGACTGATGTGGGCACGTAGTATCTTTGTAATTCACCTTTTATACATATATTTGAGTACTTAGTATCTTCCTCAGAAACTCAACTGAAAGCACTGGGTACACATAAATAGCCATGTAATTGACAGCAATGACTTCAGGATTCTCTGGTCAAATGAACTCACTTCAACATCTGCTGCATTCCTACGTCTCTAGACTACTAAGTCCTGGGGAGTGTTGGGAGACAACTCCTCATGGGTCTCTTGAGTTTCTGTATACTTTGTGAGTGGAGACACTGACTTTTGTCCTCGATTAGCTTTTCACAGACGTTTGTACAGTACACACAGAGATAGTGTCCTCCTCTGGAGGACAAATTTGTGTGCTGACCAGTGTAGTAAATGCAATGCTTCCCTCTGGGGTGAAATTTGGCTTGTTTTTAAAAGACTGGGGCTTCCTAAGCTTGAGACAAATCAACTGCATATTTTGCATCCACCTAGATCTGCCCCACATTGCCCTCACGGGGCTTAGAAGACAAGAGAAACTGATGCAAACATGAAGCTCATGCTAGCTACCTGCTGTAACATAATAAAGGCCTTTGTGTCTCTGACCCAGTGGTCTCGTGTCCTCTGTCAGATCTATGAAATGGTTGTAGACTAAGCTGTCAACTGATAAGTAGGGTAAAATATCAGATCTTTCCCAGTTCCTGACACGGGGGATGTAAAAACTTGTTATGGAAATATGTGATGATGTATGAATGCACATAATTATAAAGCATTGAACTGCATATAACCAAAATATATAATGCAATATCAAGTAGCTCCAAAGATGAAAGATTTGTATCATAAATGCCTAAATCTCTCATCATGAAGTAATTCATAATACAGCATTGCAATTCATTACAAAAATAAATATTTTATGCCACACAACCCTTTCCATGATATGCTTATTAGACAGAAGCATTAATCACCTAATTAGTGACAAAGCAACTGATTTAAAAAAACCAAGACAGAAATGACTTTCAACAAAATTACTGATTAGAAAAATTAACACTTGTTTTGCCAGACAAAAATTTGTAGTAAGTTTTGCTTGCTTAATGTAATGAATGATATTAAACATTACTTCAATATTTTTGAACCCCAGTATATATCAGGCACTGCACTAGCCTCTTTGTGAGTGTGATCTGTAACACAGTAACTTCTCAAGTAATAATTATCTCTATTTTACAGAAGAGTATAGGTGGTTTAGAGAAGTTAAATAACTCGTTCAAAATTAATACAGCTACAAAATAGCAGGAAATTGATTCAAGGAATATTAATTAAGTAGTTATAAAACAGTGTCCCACACATACTTTTAATAAAGTAAACACAAATTGGTTAGCATGTGCCAGACTCTTCACTCTGTCTCTGGACTATTTAGGACAGTTTGTGATCGGAACACAAACCTGGGCTCCAAGTTGCCCATCATGTCCTTTCAGATATTAAAGTTAAAAAGGAACTTCAAATGGGAGAGCTAGCAATACTCCCCCGCTCTCTGGGTTTCTAGGACATCTACCCCATTTTACTTCTAGTTCCACCCTGAAACCTCCCCCCTCAAGCACCGAATCTTACACAGCTAAATACTCAAGAGTGGAATGAAACCCCAGCAGTGGGGGTTGAGGACAAGGGTCGGCTCCTGGAGCGTGAAGTCTCAGGGACACCTGCTCTCAGTGTAGGGGCCATGAGCCACAGGGAGAGCAAAAACAAGGTGCTCAAGGTCCAGGGACTTGCCTTGTTACCGTCTCAGCAGCCTTAAACCACACAGAACAGAAGTCCTAGTTCCATTTTGGTTTGACTATGTGGACAAACGCTCATAAGCATATGGGGCCAAAACAATAGACAAGTAGACAACCAAAAAGCAATTTTACTTTTCCTTAAAAAGCAAATACAAGGACTCAAACGTACTATAGCTTAAGGCTATTTATAGTATATGATATACAGGTTTTTATTTAAAGTTCATCTTTTCAATAAAACTTATTTGACTTTGCCACTCTGTTGACTACCGCAACCTGTGGACTGCCCTTCCCTAACCTCAAAATTCCCCCACCTCAGCACTCCAGTTCCCTTCATCCTGCTTTACTTTTGTCTATTTCCACAGTTCTCATGACCATCTTACATATTATATACTTATGTGTATCCTTTATCTGTCACTCCTACTAGAATTCAATGTCCACAAGGAGCAGGGATCTTTAGTTACTTACTTAATTTTTGCTTCCAAGTGCCTTGAATAATGCCTGGCACATAGTTACTCAATATATAGTAAGGCAAAGAATGAGTGAGTAAACAACCTTTAACTAGTCAATAATAATTATTAGTTATTACCTATTACTACAAGCCAGGTCCTATTATAGCTGCTTTATGCATATTAGCTTATCCACACAATAAATCTAATGGGAACTACAATTATCCTTATTTTATAAATTATCATACTGAAGTACAGAGATATTAAGTATCTTGTTCCAAAATTATACAACTAGAATTACTGAGCTTGTTTTGAACCCAGGGAGTGCAGAAGGCTGATTTAGAGCTTATCCTCCTAATGACTATGTCAGTAATTAATGTTCACAGTGGTGACCTGAGACACTTAAAGAAAAGACAAATACCGTCTCTATTTTAAAAAGTCAGAGAGATAAGTAATACTCGTTAGAAAGATATTAAATCAAAATTATTCTAATAAAATATTAACTATATGGGTATCATAATGGGCACCTCAGTTATGTGGATAATTAACATATGTAGATTATCTAGTCCCTCAAATACTTTTAATTGCAGTGGGCATAGTTCTGTTTCTGTAATTTCTTCTTCTTCTCTTCCTCTCCTAATCCTTTCCCCTTTCTTGCTTCACTCCTATCCTTCCTCTTCTCTAGGTCTTGAGATGATCACCTTCACCGTCATCATTAACGAGGTGTCCCTGCTACCTTAAATTGGCTCATTGCACTGTGTGAGAATGTTTCCTCTCTGACAGGGTGAGATCCAAAATTTTCATCGTAACTTTCACTGAGGGACCAGTTTTATTTTCCATTAGAGGGTAGGTTATAGTTTAACAGCCCCAGCACAATGCTTTATATTGGGAGTTAGACACTAAGTGAGGTCACGTTATAGACCCCTAACATTCGCGAATGGTGGTCTTGCGGGAGCAGTTTCCTAAGCCCAAAGCCTTCGCCTTGCAGTTTCACCTTGCTGCAGCTTTCCAGGTGTTACCGTTTGACCACATTGAGAATTGAGTCCTTCTATTCCCTGTATCTACTAGAAGCACCACGAAACTCCTGTTTTTACATTACATTTGCTGACAAGTGCCACCAGTGCTTTTAACGCAATTTACTGTCTGGTCTAAACAGAATCCTGTCTGACAAGCATTTCCTTCCCGAGCCTGCTTCACTGCACAGTTGTGAAGATGATCTACTGTGTCTTACGCAGTAAAAGCAAGGTGGCAGAGTCCTGAAAACTGTGAGCACTGATTCATGGACCATGCTCTCCTAACTTACCATCAACCATTTAAATGTCTAAACAGAGAATTTTAACATTTCAGTTGTTAATCATCATCTTTTAGGGATGCTAGGCTACATCGAACTGCTTCAAGAAGGCAGAGCTGAGTTCAGCATAACTTCAATGCAAAAAAATCCAAACTTTGCTATTATGGAATTTACTTCCATAAATGTAAATGAGCACTTAATTTGATTGGAAGATGAGAGGTGGGAGTCTTAGGAAGGCAGATAAATGAGTAGCACAAAGAGAAGGTGAGATACAATTATAGGACAAAAAACCCCCAGAAAAATCATCTATAAATATTTTTAGGAAGCTAATTTTTGAGTTTTTGTAACGAGCATAACATCAGGAATAGCAGTACCTTTAAAAGTTTGACTTTTTACTACAAATCCAATCCATTAGGCATTAATACTATGTCACTGAATTCATTATATTCTGTTATCTGATTTCATTATAGTTGACAGTAAATGTTTGATCTAAAATTAAATTATACCCCAATCCCTCAAAGTAACAATTTAATCATTCAGCAAGAGAAATTTGTCTTTAGAGATGCCTACTTTACTCCTGTACCAGTCATAAATTCTCAGCAGCACAGCTGTAATTTCAATTGATATAATAACTGCTTTGTCATCTCACTGGTAGCCCAATTTTGGAGAGAGACTACAATACACTCTCTTCCTGTGTTCTTATGCCCTACAGTACACAGAGAAGGGTTGCTCAGAATGGTAAGGGGTTGTATGCCAAATCACACCCTAAAAGTGGTTGTAAGTGAGGAGGCTGGCTCCTGGTTAACAACCTGTTTGCTTTTTCAGGCCTGTCCATCAGCAAGAATGAAGACCCCGTGCGGCAGGCCTCACGGGAGAGAGCTGTCCTCCCCACAGCAAACGTGGTACATGGCCAGTGCACTTGCAGTCTCTCGGGGAGGTGCAGTCAAGGGGTGAGGTCCCCTCGGCAGGACGTGTCCTTTCACATGTTTACGGCCCTAGCCTTGGTGTCTTCATTCCTAGTGTCTATCTGAGGCCTTGGGCAGAGGTCTTCTTTAGGTGCCTCAAGATCTCCTTATAGGAGCAGTAGGGGAAACCCTGAAGGCTGAAATGATCACATACCTTTTCTCCTTTGATTAGCTAGTATAGATTAGATTACCTGCTATTAAATCCAATTTCCATTCCTGCGATACACCTTACTTGGTCATAATAGGCTGTCTTTTTAAATATTGCTGGATGCTGTTTAATGTTGTACTGAGTAATTTTCCATCTATCCAGATGACTGAGTATGGCCGGTAACTTTCCTTCTTATTTTATTCCTGGTCTGATTTGAATAGCAATGTCCCCTCCTTTCTATTACCTGCAAAAATGAATGCAGGATGGATCCTTCTAGATTCTTACTTTTTGCAGGGATCTCCACTACAACGTCTCATCGTTGGAGACCCAGGGTCTTTTCTCCAGTGGCCTGCATGCCACTAAAGCTAAAATTCTAGCTTCTGAGATCAGCAGATGCTCAAGCCCCAGCACGATGCCCCAGGCAACTAATCCTTTATTCTTGCTTCTCTCTGTGTTGGTACTTCCAAGTGAGACTTAGGAGGATTTTCCTTACCTTCTTGGAAGTTTAGCCATATAGTTAAAAGGATAATTTTATATTTTACTTAGGAGATGAGAGTATGTCTCCCTTCTAGTAGGAAGAAAGATAAACCATCTCTCCTATTCATAAGAAAGCTTTCTGACCATGGTGGAACATCGCCTGCTTGAATGAATATAGGGGAGACTTCCTAGAGTCGGTGAGTTGGGGATGACACTAGGACAATGGCCTTTCCAGTGCAGTACTGAGGAGGAGGAGGAGGAGGAGGAGGAGGAGGAGGAGAGCGTGTACAATCGCAAGGTGGCAGTAATGAGACACACTCAGATGCACCTGTGGGACAGCAGGCTATGTCGCTTGTTTTAATCTAATTCAGCTTTAATGTATTATAAAACAACAGGTTAATTTGAACACTTGTACCCAACTGCAACAAAATGCCCCCTCTGCACTGTGGCTCCACTTCCCTGAAACCTTCTCATAACTCTGCCACTTAAAACAATACGGTAAACATCCCTGAAAAGAAAGTACAGACGGAATGGTCATGAGGTTGATCTGCTAGGAGTCTGGGAACTGAAAAGCAAGTTGTTGGGGATCCTGAGCACTCAGAGGAGGAGTTGGGTTATGTGAGGTTTGACTGCTTTGCACCTGGGAGCCCTCATGGTATCGATGCTTGTATTTACTGATCCATGTGTAGTGCACAGGGGCTACTCCTCTCCTCCTCCCACTGCTCTGCCTCTGGTCTAAAGGTGTAGAGTCGGCTACTTAATACCACTTCCCAAACAGGTGAAGGAAACATGGGTATATCCATGGCTCTCTTCCAAGCCATTCCCATATATATTATGTTGGTTCCATATGAGAGCGGCAATAGAATGGAAGCTTGAAACACTGGTGTTCTGCACTGTTAAATTATTAGCTGACTAATATTCGCACCTCTGTTTTGTCTCCCAGCCAGGCTTCTACCGAGACAATGATGTAGAACATACACCTGCCTCCCTCTGTGGGCACAGGCTTTCCTCCCCTTTCAGCAGCACGGTTAATGGAGTGCTCGCCCACGGGAGAAATCCAGATTGAAATATTTCCTTCCTGCTACGTGTAATATCAGATTTTTTTTTAGGAAGAACAAAATTATAAACACATGCACACAAAACTCTTATTCTGAAAGGCTAACTAAACTCAATATTCTATGCATGAAATGCCAATAGGGAAATGCAATTTTCCATTAAAGATGATAAATGACTTGAAGAGGAACTTAATGGTTTCTATCATTATTTCGTATTTGTGGTTCTTGAAGACTTTTGATTGGTTTCTTGATTCATCCTTTTTGTTGTTGTTGTTATTGTTGTTTCAAAAAGCTTATTCAGTGTTTGATGTTCATAAAAATATATTTTTAAATATTTTTGAACCTAATCCAAGAGCAGAGACTCACTCAGAGGCCCTCAGCTGCCTGTGGGGAGAAGCAAGGCTATGTGACTGATTCGGGGCTCACGAAGCAGGAAATGTTTCTCCTGCAACAGGTGGGCATACTGGAGTCCCTTCCATTCCCAGGCAGCAGTACCCCGCTCCATGACCCCTCTGCACCCCACGCTGGACTCCCAGCACAGTGGTAAATGCACCTCATGGCATTTGACCCAGAATCCACGTTTAAGTTTCACAAGCTAGCTGTGAAGCAATTTGGATTCAAAGGAGTTTTCTCATTTTTGTTTTAATCCACAGAATAAATCAAAGTGTTACATATCAGTCAACGTAGGAAAGGACATTAAAGCCTCACTCTTATGTTTATCTAAGACCTTCAAGTTTTAAAACTTCTTTTATTTAATGTTAAAAATATTTTACAATTAAATTGTGGATTAATATTGTTCTTGCCACAAAACATGTCAAAGAACTTTGTAAAAAAAAAACAAAAAAAACAAAACTTAGACACATGGAAGATGCTATCACTACCACAAGCACGAAATCAAGGAAAACATGAAGTAAGCTTGATAAAGTAGGATGTGGCTAAAAACCTTAAAGAAACTTCAAAATATGAAACTATATATCCATCAGTGCCCTAGTCTAAACCATCATCTTCTCTCGTCTGGGTTACTGCACAGTCTCCTAGCTGGTCTGCACAGAGCTGCCAGAGCAGATCTCCAAACACCTATGCTAGATGCCCTAATTAAAATCTCCTCATTGCTTCCCACTAAAGGTAAAGCCAAGCCACACCCTGAAGGCCTACCCAGCCCTCAGAGGTCTACAGCCTTTGCCTTTCCCCGAACTCCAACTCAACCACTCCTCTGCTTGGATTGCAGTATTCAGACTACACAAAACTTCCTTGTGTCCCCTGCTGGGCTCAGCTCATTCCCACTTCGTTCCCATTGCTAAAGTCTTTTTGGCTTAAGATCTCGTTATCAAGGTATTAATTTAAATGTTATCTTAAAAACATTCCACAAAGCTACTCGGGCACCCCCTAGCACATTGTCTCTTTATTCTTCCTACCACTTAACATAATTGAATAATTCCTAGTTTGTTTCTTTTTATGGATTAGAATTTAAGTTCCAAGAGAGTGACATCTTGTTTGTCTTGTGACAGCTACATGAGAGCCTAAAATAGCACCTGAAACATGACAGGACATTAATACCCACTTGGTGAATAGATGAATTAAAACACGTTCTCCAATAATCATTAGAGAACTACTATTGCTTCTGAGCAAGGGAATTACTTGATATATTTTTTGCAAACACATAGCAGTTGTGTGAAAATATGACTACATTTAGAAGAGACTAAAAATAGAATGGCTCGCAGAAAATGCACAACGAATTACATTATCAAACTGAATTTAAATGATGAAAAACTGCTCAGAGAATTTATACTGTCGGGGTCTTAACTGGGAGCAAGTAAACTGGGGTTGCAACTGATAGAGAAAAAGTAAAACTGTAAAAATTATTTTCTGTGTGGAAATAAAGGAGGAGAAAAATCAATGTATTTTTAAATATTTAATTTTTATTTGTAGAAAAAACTCATTTTTAATTCATTGGAAATAAAGGAGACCTAAGTGGGAATGAGAATCAAGCCCAGATACGTACACGTAGGCACCAGTGCTACACAGGTCAGAGAGAGTCCTCACAGGAAGATGGACTCCCTGGAAAGAAGGCCTTTCTGGGTGTAAGGGTGGGTCACTTCTTCTTAGTTCATCTCCTTTATCATTAAAATGACAGTAACAGACACCAGCAGCCTGCCTAGCTCCTCAGTTGGTTTCTTTGTAAAAGGTAAAATAGAAATGGATGAGTACACTGAAGAGCCAGAGGATGGACGGAGTGC
This sequence comes from Lyroderma lyra, assembly GCA_004026885.1. Classification (NCBI taxonomy): domain Eukaryota; kingdom Metazoa; phylum Chordata; class Mammalia; order Chiroptera; family Megadermatidae; genus Lyroderma; species Lyroderma lyra. The sequence goes on from PVJL010004609.1 coordinate 63,226, forward strand.
AAGTGTTTTTATTTTATTTGTTTGTTTGTATTGTTTGTTCTGTTGATGGGTGGGATAAGAGGCAACAGGGAAAAGGAGTCAGGCTGATGGTGGCTCAACAGAGATGGAAGCTTCTAGGGTAGAAGGAGATGAGGAAATGGGAGAGAGGATAAGAACGAGGTGGGAAGGGATGTGGTAGGCTTCAGGAAAACAATGTAAGAAAGAAGCCTTTGAAAGAAAGAAGCTGATTCCTCAAGGAGGAGGCATCAACCCATATGCAGGTCATGTAGGGACACTCGGGCCTTACGCTCTCAGGGCTCTCAGAGAAGGGGCTATACACAGATGTGCCATGTGGTCACTACTGATCAGTAGTGATGAGACCAAACGCCTGACTCCCAGGAGGTAAGAGAAACCTGTGATCAGAACTTCAGAAAAAAGAAAAAAAAAAAAAAAGGAGCTGTTCCTAAAAGTCCAGTCTTTAACTTCTTTTTTATTTGCCACATATTAAATATCACATCACTTCGTGCTTCATAAAGCAGAAGAGCAATTTTGTAAGTACCTGGAGCTCGAGTTGTAACAATGAGATCATGGGTCTGAGATGACAGATTATTTAGAAAAATAACAGGGGGGCACTGATACCATAGTCGGTAGTACAGCAGAGTAATTGGGATTGAGCTTGGAGGTGCTTAGGTTTCTATTTTGAAAAGAGAAACAAAATAGCACTTCCTAGTTTCTCTTTTCATATGAAATTAATGAGAGAAAGAGACAGAAGCAAATTCGATCTTAAATAAAACCAGGAGATACTTGTAATACAAACATCAGTCATGAGAAAAGGCTGCCCAAGACAGTGAAGGTCAAATAGGTGCAAGAAGCTGAGAAAGCAGTCCTACCGCTGTGGCTCTCAGAGCACAGCGATGAAGACTGGCTATCCCACTCCGAGCAATAAAGCCAATAATCCTTTGCAATCGTGAAAAAGGTATGCCCTGGACACTTGCATGATGCTATAGTAAATCAAGGGAGAACCAGCAAAAAGGGAATTATCCAGACTTATTAATTTGAAGAATGACATCCTGTAGAAGAAAGGCTATATTGTGAGCAGTCTGGCAGCTGCTAATCTCAGTTGTGTTGAGAGAGGGAAAAGCTAAAAGAATTCATGTATACACCGCCCTATGTCATCATTTGCGAACTGTAGACAAGCTATTCTTGCCTGGATACTCACTCCTCCATGGGTAGATGATCCAAGAACTCATCTCTTTTTAAAATAACTGAATCATAATAATACTAGAAAAAAACTAACAGAGGATCAACACAAAAACACCTCAGAAATAAAATTGAAAACAAACAGGAAAATGAGATGACAAAATAGAATGCTACTAACATATACAGAAAGGTTCCTTGAAAAAAAAAAAAGAGAGTTGTTATAAGCATACTATTTTGCACTCAAGAAATATAATGGAACAATTGCTGCTGTAAAACATGATTCCACAGGAAGCATACACAACCTCAGAGAATAAATAATTAGGTAGCATCTAGAGGTAAATCCTTGGAAGACAGAACTAATGAGGGAAAGAAGTAAAGAAGAAAAAAAAACAAATGAAGAATTGGAACAAAAGTGAACAGTCCCTGCTGACTACACAGAAAAAGACAATCAGGATAAGACTGAGAAGAGTGAACAAATTATGGTGAAAATACATTAACATTTAAAAGAATTATAAATAAAAAGGTAAATATGGAAGTCAAACAGAAAGAGATCCCATTTAGACATATTCAATGCTCCAAAGGTAGAGAAGTAGAATAATAACAACAGTGATAAGAATATATTTTAAAATAAAGTATAATATCCCAGAAATAAATGAAGGTTTAAAACAATTTGAAGATTACGTCTCAGAAAAAAAAGAAAACCTCAAAATGATCACCATCAAGGTATATCTTATTAAAATTACTGAACTTGAAGTAAGCAAAAATATTAAGTTAACCAATAAAGGAGAAAAAGAAGTTATCCTCAGTGCCTCCACAGCAACATTCAGCATGCAGAACTGCTTATAAATTCCCTAAGAAAAGAGAATATGACCCCATTTTTTAAACCCAGATATTGTATACTGTGCATTGGTTAACTAATCTCCATAACATCTTCCTTTTAATATGTATTACAGGACTATAGATGAGGGATCATTTAAATAAAAACAAAACCTCCACTTTGCAGATTCACTTACGGATACAGCTATTATTTCAAATGAAGATGCCCGCACTAACTGCACGCAAGTGAGAGGTGGAAGGCAGAAGTTCTGCGGAGTTCATCTGTCTGCCTCTGTGTAGCGAGCACGGGAGTAGGGTTTCCTGCAGCAACATTTCGTTTTTTGTTTTCCAGGTTTCTAGGTTTAAAGGCAGGTGTGATGGTGTCAGCAGCACTGGCAGCTTCTTAATTCTGTCTTCGTCAACCCTGGGTTGCAGCTCGGGGTTTAGGGATTAAAGTCAACATTGGCAGTAGTTACCTCAAAAGTACTAACTCTGCTCTTGGATGAGTTCTGTACTACTCCGTAAGGTTACATACAATACTTACAATGGCTTTTGTCTCCAGCATTGAGTTCGGATTTGAAAACCAGTTAAATGATGGTTCAATTATAAAGGCAATAAGCAACGTATCTGTAAACGTTGAGAATTTAGAGAATACAGTTGCATAAACCTTTCATGGACATAGTAATAAGAACGAATTTCAACTAACCAAGAGGCAAATGAGAAAACTAGCAGAAGGGCTAGGAAGGAACACTGAATCATTTTAACTGTCACATAAACAACCTTGAGTATAAACATTATTGATCATAAAAATGTAAATATATTCTCTGATGACATAAACTGATATAACTCACAAAAATTGAGAGGGGAAGGGAAACAGAAGATGAGAAGGTGTTTTAAGTTTGCTGAACTTATTTTTAAAGCAACAAAGAAAAAACAAACAAAAACCCCATGGACACAATCAATAGTTTAATGTTTATTTGGGGACAAGTGGGGAGGGGATGAGAGAAGAGGGAGGAGGACCTAAATACAAAGTGATGGAAAGAGAACTCACACTGGGTGGTGAACTTACTACACAACAGGTTGACAATGCACTGTAGCATTGTACACCTAGAACCTATGTAATTCTTGCTAACCAATACCACCCCAATAAGTCTAACAATAAAAAAAGAACTTATTTTTATAATTATGGGCAAAACCAGCATTTAAAGCTACGTACAAGTTCAGAAATATATTTAAAAATAAATAAAATTTTATTTGGATAGTAAAGAAGAAAAAATTGGAAGAATAAAATAATGTGGACTAAACTAATTCTATCATTACTTACCATGGGAAATACATAGATAATGTCTCAAAAATTAGAGGACTAGTTATAGATGAAAAATATACACTTTGCTAATCACTAGAGAGCTATACAGACCAAGTACAAAGGGAAAGAATCATAGGTTATAAAGAGTGAAATCATAAAATGAAAAAAGAGGATAGAACTAAGCCTGTTATATAATGAATATAAATAATTTATGTATTATAACATTAAGTCAAAAAAGCAGAATTCAATTCTGTATTATATAAAGAAAGATACACTTAGAACAAATACTAAATGGTATATTTAAAAAGAATAGTCTTTGCAGCATTTTTAGTAGTAAAACAGACTGGAAACAACCCAATGTCCTTCATGGATAGTGTGACACATTAGAACTTAAATACTACATAGATTCTAGAAAATGATAATTTAAAATTTATCATATACATTTATTAGTACAGAAGAACCTCTATGATACAAAAAGTTAAAAAAGCATGCAGAATAGCGTACATGGTTTTTTCCCACATTGTCACATGCATGACGACATATGTAAAAATGTTTGCAGTACATGAAGTACCACTAGAAGGTATATAAGTAAATGGGTAACAGTGGTTGGGTCTAACGAAAAGGAACAGTACCCCAAAGGTAAGGAACTGGGATAATTACTTATCACTATGCACTTTGCTGCCTTTTGAATTTTTGTGTATTTGTAGTGACTATTTTTTAAATAGTCTTTTTTTTTTCTTTTTTTTTTTTTGATTGGCAGTGAGAGCGCGGAAACCTAGCCACCAGGGAAACCACCCCCCACCACCACCACCACCCTTTTTTTTAAGCAACAACTTTCCCAACTTTCCAGGTCTGGGATTTGAGTCTTGGCTCTGTCACTTACTCACTGTGCAGCAGTTTATCGTAAGACAATGCACGTGTCTTAGTGAGCTTGGGCTGCTACAACAAAATGTCACCATCTGGGTAGGTGGCTGATAAACCACAGAAATTTACTTCTCAGTTCTGGAGGATGAGAAGTCTAATATCAAGGCACAGGCATATTTTGGGTTCACAAACAGCTATTTTTGTGCTGTAATTTCATATGGTGAGTGTTTCCTTTGGGATCTCTCTAGTAAGGACACCAATCCCATTCATGAATCTAATCCCTTCCCCAAATCTACACCTCTAAATACCTTCACAGTAGGGATAAGGTGTCAAAATATGAATTTCAGGGATGCAAACATACAGTCTATTGCAAGGAATAATAGTATAAATCAATTCATATGGTTAAATATCTTTTTCCCTTTCTCTGTTTGAGCCACCTTCAGGGACTAGAACACTAGAAACTTTTGCCTTACTGACCATACAATTACCCTATAACCCTAAGGTGTAAAGCACTGCGACACTGGACATTGTCATAGAACTTTTTTAGAATCAGTTCTGGTCCTGAAGCCCTTTCACAAATGCAAAAACATTAGCTAAAAGGATCATTTAGCTGAAATGTTACAAAACATTTAGATAAATTTTTCTTCCAAATTATCTAAATCAATTCTATTTTTGTAATAGCATTCTTCCCAATTTTTTTTTCTGAAATGAGGGTCTCTTGGCATTGAAGAATAACAATGCTACAGTAAAAAGACCTGTGAGTGGCACTGAAAATTTGATCTTATAACCCAAGCTTGTCCATGCAGCCCAGAACAACTTTAAGTGTGGCCCAACACAAATTTGAAAACATTCTTAAAACATTATCAAGATTATGCACAGACCTTTTTGTTTAGCTCATCAACTATCGTTAGTGTTAATGTGTTTTATCTGTGGCCTAAGGCAATTCCTCTTCTTCCAATGTGGCCCAGGGAAGCCAAAAGGTTAGATACCCCTGTATAAATTTTGCTGTAACTAATACTGACTCATAACCAGGAAACATCCTGAGTTAAATAATTCAATTTTCCCTTAATTATTTTGCTTCCATTTTCCCAAAATATCTAGATAATTGCTTCAAATGCCTTCTTCATTCTGCCACTGTTGAGACAGCTCCATATCCTAATATACACTCAAAAATTCCTAATAACTTTCATTGACATAGTTACTACTTATGGACCTCATTTTCCTAAAAGTTGTAAAAGATTCAGCAGGCAACTGGTGCTATGAAGGTATTTTCTTGAAAGAGCTATTAAAATAAATTGAATTTTTAAAAATGGTAACATCAAAGAGCCCACTTTCTAAGGAAAGAAATTCTAACTAAAGTATATGAACAGGCAAGCAGAACACCCACCTCCTCCAACTCATTTCTCCTTGTATGCTGAGGAATACTTATCTTCTCAGTGGGGAGAAAAAAAGAATCTTCTGTATACATTCCACCCTGATTCCAAATACTGACTTGCAGATGACCACTACTCATAAAAGACTGTAAATGCCCCTGATATTTTATTTATATTTTTTGAAATAGAAATCTCTGACTTTTCTAGCCATAATTGAACTTTTGGAATATCCTTTAGTCAAAACCAACTTTCAAATCACTAACAGTCCTAATCTTTAATGCAGTTTTATCAAAATGGTATTAGGTAAGCATATGCATTGTTGCTAGAGAATCTGTAAACTATAACAATGAAACAGTGAGCTTCCTAAGAAAAGCCACTATTCAGAAAAGGTAATACATACTAAAACATTAGTGATTTCCCCTATTTATGATGATCAATTTTAAATTCCTAATATATGCAACTACATAAAGAGGGTACTTAGTAAATAGGGATAATCTAGGAATGAGGTTCAAGTCAGAGCAGGTATATAAAGCCCTGAGCACATAACAGATGCTTAACAAATGATAGTCTATATCTTTCTTATACATATAATTGCCACAGCAAAGCAGTGGTATAATTAAAACCTCAGCCCCTGAAGTCAGGTTACCTGCTTTTGAATTCCACGTATAAGGATTAAACTAGTATTTTCAAATTGCTTAGCAAATGATGATGAATTAAAATAAATGTAGTTTGCTGTATGCCATCATCATCACATTCTTCTTTAAATCAAATTATTCTATGAAAATTACACATATGTTCAAAATGATAAATAAAAATCCCTTCCTATATAATTACTATTTGCCTGTTTCCAGTACATGAATGAGATAAAAGCTCAACAAGTATTTCACTCCCATGAATCACAACTAGAACATTACTTAATAAGTTTTGGGTTCATCCAAAACAAGGTCAGTTTATGCCATCTTATACTAGCGGAATTAACTTCAGTTGTAATGACTTTCTACTTAGTTTAAATGATGTCAGAAGATTAAAAATTGTTTATTGAGTGCTACTATGTAATGACTTTCTACTTAGCTTAAATGATGTAACATTAAATATTGCTTTTTCAGTGCTGCTATGTACCAGGCACAGTGCTAGATGCTGGGGAGCCCATGGTAAGTAACAGCACACCGTCTGCATCCGGGTGGCCCTCATTGTCTAGTGGAGAAGGAAGACCCTGATCAAAATATTACCTGACAGAGGTACAAATATGGCTGGCTGAGTGATGTAAGAGAAACATACATGATGTCATGAGAATTTACAGAAGAAAATCATATTATCACAGAGGCCAGCAAAGGCTTTCCTGGAGGAGGTGCTGAGTGAGATTTGATGGATGAATAGGAGTATATTATGCAAAGAAAATAGTAGGCAGACTACTCTGAGCACAGGGTGGTACCAGGGCAAAGAAGCAGTTGTAGAGCGATGAACACATTTTAGAAATTGAAAATTCAGTGTGATTGGAACGTGAAGAGCAGGACTCCAGTTGTGGAGAAGTGTCAGGCGTTTTAATGGATGGCTTTGATTTTAGGAGCCATTCAAGGTCATTAAGGAATTTTAAGCAGTAGGATGCCATGTTCACAGTTCCATTTTGAAATCACCCACTCCAGCCATTATGGAAAACATCTTGGTGTGAGACAAGAGTGGCTGTAGGCATGCCACTTAGAATGTGGTGATGTCCAGCTCAGAGCAGGGAAGTAGTGATGAGGAGAAACAGACATTTAGCAGATACTTAAGACATTTATATATTTTGTTTAATTTGAAAAATACTCAGAAATGAATATGTACCCATTTTTCATACATTCTTTATGGGCATATATGAGTATAGCATATAAATTGTGTCGGTGTAAAAATAATACCAATTCTTTGTGCCTGTGTGCCATAGATTAAAATATTTTGGTGATTACTGGCAATGTATATTAAGTAATTCTTAATTTAAAGAACCACTTTTTTTCCCCAACCACATAATAGACATTGTCTCCAAATGCCTGAAGGTATTAAGTTACTCTTATGTGGAGATGGTACTGATTCATCCTTACTACCAACCTATAATTAGTTTTTCCCACAGTGGGTGTGGATTTATTCTAACAAAAAAATTATAACAAATCATTCACTTAGTGAAAAGGTATATTTTGTGATATGAAGTTGAGAAAAATTTGTTTTTAGAATCCCAAAGTACGCTGCACAACTGAGGAGAAAATATTTTAATACAGTCATGTGTCACTTAACAACAGGGATAAGTCCTAAGAAATGTAGTTAGGTGATTTCGTCATTGTATGAACATCATATAGTGCACTTACACAAAACTAGATGGTATAGCCTAATACACAACTAGGCTACATGGAATAGCCTGCTGCTGTTAAACGACAAGCCCGTATAGCATGTTACTGTACAAAACAACACAAGATTAAATCAAGCACAAGAGAATGAAGCAATCAACAGATGTAAACACAAGATGTATGAGGCTGCTGCTAGTTTAACATGGCATACTGTTTTATAGTAAACTTTGTTTATATAAGTAGAAAATGTTTACTCTAAAATAACAAAAACATATACATAAACCAGTGACACAGTACTTAATTATCATTATCAATTATTATGTACTGTACATAGTGTATGTGCTATACTTTTAAATGACTGGCAGCTCAGTAGGTTCGTTTGCACCAGCATCTGCACAAAGACATGACTAGTGTTACATTAATGTGGCTTTGACATCATTAAGCAACAGGAATTGTTCAACTCCAATATAATCTTATGGGACCACTGTCATATACATGGTCTGTCACTGACTGACACGTTGTTATGCAGTGCATGACTGTATTGCTATACTTGATTGATTCCACACATTATTTTCTGTGGCTTAAGATTTAATTTGTCAAGTGTCAATTATGTACCAGAATTTATCTTATTTTCTCCATTCACTTTCAGTGAAAGAAATTTAAACTATGGAGCAAATGGATAATAAATCAAATAGAGAAACCCTAAAATAAATCAACAAAAGAAAATAACTTGCCTTCTTGTTAACTTTCTTATTAGCATCTGTTGCTTCAGAAACAAAACAAGACTAAAGAAACTAAAGCAGACATAATGCTTCTTGTGATGGAAATGCACAGTCTGTATTTCATGGACAATGTGCTGAAAAACATCATACATTTAAGTATTATTTTTATACTTTTTAAAACTTATGAATCTACTTGCAATTTCCACCCCCCCCCCAACTGGTTAAGTATTGTTTTCCCAACTAATTCATCTACTCAATATTTAATACGCAGCTAATATTTCTGGGCCTTTGTAAAGACTTCCATGTCTCTCTCCAACGGAATTAACTTTTCCTTTCTTTGGGCCCGTGCTCAATCTAGGACCTATCTTTACTCTGGCACATATCACTGTCTGCAATGATGGGTATCCAGTAATAAGCCGAAATGATTTTTTCCCCTCACTGTGTCTGGTGCCTATTACAAAGACTGGCACATATGTATTAGGTGTTCGATTAATACAAGGGCTGTCTGGAAAAACTACAGCCATAAATGCCTCTATTTTTCTTATTACCTGGCTGGATACTTTCCAGACAGCCCTTGTATTTATTGCACAGATGGCTGAATTTCATAATAGAGTTCATTACTCTCATCTTCCAGAATATGATTTCAATAACTCATGTCAGTCAATTTTATAAATTAAGTATGTGGGCAATTTTTTTATTTTTTAACATAAATAAGCAATATATTGACCCTTAATAACCAGGCAAATAATACTCACTTCCTCAGAAAAATGGTTGAAGAATGATATATGTATTAAAGAAAAACTTTTAAGATTCATCTTTTGCTTTGTCAGGAAAAGGTGCTATCCCTTGGTTATATAGACAATAGCCTGGTCCGTGTTGGATCCAGTCTGCCTAAATTCAGAGACTATTTTTTCTACTCCTGTTTAATATTTAGTGGTAATGTTTTCCAAATTTCTATCATCTGTACAAACAGCATCACTTTTTAATATTTTACATTAAATCAATTTAATTTATGGGTTTAAATATGATTATAAAGAAACTCATACATAATAAATGAAAAGCCAGTATTTTTTACCTGTTCTAATATTTTACATTTATTGCCATATCTTTTTGTTCTTTTCTCATCTTTTTTGCCTTTTAATTAGTCAAATGTTTTTTATTATTCTCTTCTTCTCCTCTATTAGCTCCTTTGTGTTATTTTAATACAATGGTTATTCTAGATATTAAAGCTGCATCTGCACTTATTAAAGTCAGTATCAAATTACCACTTTTATTACTCTCTGAAGAATGAATGGAAAATAATACTTGAATTCCATTTACACCATATTTTGAGCATTTATTTTATTGCTACATAGGTTATAGATCACGTGACATTTGATTTACCTTATACAGTCAATATTCTTTTATAACTACATACACATTTTCCTTTCTGATGGTCTTCCATCTTTCTTAGCTTTCATGCCACTATTTGGAATTATTTTCTTTAATCTCAAGAACTTCTTGTAGTATTTTCTGCAGTAATGTTATGCTGCTGAATTCTTTCAGTTTTGTTTAAGGATATTTTCTCTGGTTATACTGTTATACTGAATAAACCTCTAGGTTGATTTTTTAAAAATTATTAGCATTTAAAGATACTTTATTTTCTAGCTTCCATGGTGTGTTGAAAAGTCAGCTGTAAATCTTATTACTTCTCTGTTAAAGATATGACTGCTTTTGAGATTTCACGTTTTTCTTTGGTATTCAATAATTGGACCATAATGTCCCCTAGTGAGATTTTTAAAAAAAATTTATCCTGCACGGGTGCTGTTGAATTTTTGAATCTGTGATTTGATGCCACTAATCATTTTTTGGAAATTCGGTGGTTATTTTTTTAATCTTAATTTTCTACCTATTCAATGTCTCTCTCTCCTCTCGGGATTCTAATTGCACATATATTTGAATTTCTCACTACAGCTCACATTTTTCTTATAGTTCCATGTATTTCAATTCTCTGGTGAGATTCTCCATCTACTCATATTTAGTGTACCTTTTCTTCTATTCTTTAATATATTCATAATAGTTATTTTAAAGCCTGTACCTTAGAACGCGGTGAAGTCCAGCTCAGATCTACTAAATTCAATATTGCATTATTTGTCTACTTTATTTCCTGTGATTATTGGTCACATTTGCCTGCCTATTCATGTGCATTTTTTAAATTACATGTGCACATTGTGTGTAAAAGAAACAAAGGCTCTAGTTCAGTGGTGTCCAACCTTTTGGCCTCCCCGGGCCACACTGGAAGAATTGTCTTGGGCCACATATACAATACACTAACACTAATGATAGCTGATGAGCTAAAAAAAAAAAAAAAAAAAAAAAAAAAAAAAAAAAAAAAAAAAAAAAAAAAAAAAAAAAAAAAAAAAAAAAAAAAAAAAAAAAAAAAAAAAACCAAAAAACAAAAAACAAAAAACAAAAAAAACAAAGTGGCCAAAAAAAATCTCATAATGTTTTAAGAATTTGTGTTGGGCCACGTTCAAAGCCGTCCTGGGCAGCAGGCTGGAACATGTTGCTGTCTCGTTGACTACATAGTTTTCTTTCCTGTCCCCCTTTTCTTCTGTAAGATACATAAAATGGGAGTGGTTAATCACTTCCACACAATCATTGATTGAGATGGGTCAATACTTTAGGTTGGGTTGATGTTTTAGTAAAAATTTATTTCTGATTCTTTCTTGTCCTTCAGGTATGTGTCAGGCTTTTGCCTTCAAAACTAGTAAATATGTCTCTGAACACCTTTCCTTATCTCTGAGTGACTGTGGCAGTCAGTCAGTATTCCAGGGTTTTGAGTTTTGTTGTTTGACCTGCCATGCTATGCTACTTTAAAATGTGGTATATGTCTTGAGAAGATAAACTGTGTGTATGTAAGGCAGACCTGCTTCCCAAGTGAAATTTTATGTTTTCAATTCTGTTGAACTGTCAGAAAATGTCAGCCTTTTCAATAAAGTTTCCTAGTTTTCATCATGACCCCAAAATTCAGTCAATAAAGCAGGGGTAAAACAGGAAGACATTCGAAGTTCCTAGAGTTTCTAAACTGTTGTTATTTGAAGTCCTGCGCAACATACTTGGTAATTTCACTTCCCCTTCGTATAAGCAAAGCCTGATCCCTAACTCATACTGAGAACTAGCACTTACTCCCAGGGAAGAGAAGAACAGGTGTCCAACTTTGCACCTTGGAAAGGTGAGTTGCTCTAGGCTTTTCTGTTCATGTAATCCTGTTTTACACTTTTAAAACAGAAACTATGTATTGAACACAGGCTATTTAAGACTCCAAGAGCTACTCTTCTGTATATTTGCTGATGCATTTTGTTTTGAAATTTAGAGACACCTGAAATCTAGTGATTTTTAGATTTTTTAAATATTCATGAGAATACCAAGAGCTGCTTTAAAAGCTTATCAAGGCTATCTTGATGTAGTAGGAAAAACCATGGGGAGGAAGGAGCCCATATTTCCTTACAGGGGGTTCCTAAATCCCATTTCAAATAAAATGGATCTGCATAAAATGGTTTTACATATTCAATTTATAGTCAATGATCCATTTAATACAGGATTCAATAGCTTGAAAACCATGCCTGATGATGATCAAATACATGGTTTACTGTACTTGGAAAACACTATAATTTTTCTGCTTAAAAGAAAAATATCACTGTGGACACTAATGAGAAGGATAGAGGAAAGTAGGATATAAATTTTTTTTATCAAAACTGCAAAAAAATTGCAACATAGGCAAAAATTTCAGATTAATAAATTCCTTTATGATCACAAGTCACAAACGATTAAAATAAATGACAAACAAAAAAGGAAGAGAAATAATGTTTAATAATCCTACTTACACAAAGGATTTTATATGTTATAATAGGAAATTCTTTTCTTGGGAATAAAATAATAGCTGTTATATTTTACTAACTCATGAAGAGTCTGGATAGATAGTAATAAAATTTTCTATGAGATAGTCTAATACAAAATGGACACTGTTTAGATCATCATCAACTGTCATATAATCAACTCGCTATACACACACACACACACACACACACACACACACACACACACGGTCTGGTAATTAAGTTAGTGAACTCATCCTAGAAAAAAATGCTACATACCTCACTGCTAAATATCACTACAGTCATTTTTAAAGTACTCCCCTTGGGAAGCTGTGCATCAATGCCAGCACCTAGTCCACCCTTCAAAGCAATTTTGGAACTGGTGCATTTTCATGATGTTCTTGATAAAAAGTTCAGGTTACTTTCCTCTAACTTTTTCATGCAGCCTTTTCAGCACTTCCAGATAGTAAACTTGGTTGACTGTCCAGTTGATACAAATTCATAATGAACAGTCCCTCTGATATCAAAAATGGTTACATCGTTTTGACTCTTGATTTGGATTGATGGAAATTTTTGGTCCTAGAGAATTGGCTGACTTCCATTGTGCACTTTGATGCTTTGTTTCAGGGTCGTACTGGTACACCCATGTTTCATCACCAGTGATAACATGGCCCAAAACATCATCTTGCTTCTCCAAAAGGTCTTGGCAAGCTTCGATCTCTTTTGCTTTTTTTGATCAGTGAGTTCTTTCGGAACCATTTTTTGCACACACCTTTCTCATGCCAAGATTTTCAGTTAAGATTTTCCTAATTGTTTCTCTATGGATGTTTACTTGGCTTGCTATACTTCTCATAGCCAGCTGACAATTTTGATGCACAATTCGACAAAGTTTTGCAATGTTTTCATCAATTCTGCTCATTACTGGCTGCCCTGACCTGTCTTCATCAGTGACAAAGTTCTCTCCCCTCAGAACAATGTTAAATCCATTTGTACACTGCTGTTTTCTTCACAGCATTATCCCCATCAACTGCACTAACATGTCCCTGATTTCACTTACACTCTTACCAATTTTAACAAAAATTTAATGTTTGTTCATTGCTCTAATTCAAGCTCTGACATTCTCATGATGGCACACAAAAACATGTAACAATAAGGAACACTACTCAGTAAGACACCACCACACATCCACAGGAACACAGCTGTGAGCCACAGATAACACCAAGATTATGGAACCTTACCGAGTGGTTTGCACAGTGCTGCCAACATAAGCGCATGGGGACAAATCCACAAACTTAATTGTCAGACTTCATAAAATTTTAAGTATTAATTTATCTTGAATATAAAAAAAGTTTCTGTGTGTCTGAATTTTACAAGTTGGAAGGAAGTATTTTGAAAGGAATACTGCATTTGTACCCTCCTCACAGGTTCAGAAATCTAAACAATGGGGGTATAAGACACTAAGTAAACACCAGAATCTCTGAGCAATAAAATCTCAGGAACTCCAAGGAGATAAGGGGGTGGGCACACTATTTCCAAGATTTATTTAACAATTCACCTTGTCTGAGTTTATACAAAATATGATGCTTAAACAAAAACTTATTTTTGAGTTAATTTATCAGAAAGTAAGGCCCATAGAAGAAAGTACACATTGGAGCAAAAGTGAAGAAATACAGTTCTCCTTGTTTCATTCTGCTTTTCCCCTGAATTGGTTTATGGCCTCTCTTTAACTTCTTAGTGAGGACAGACTAGCGACTTGTGCCAGAACTACAACGTCACTATGTTAATATTTATTTGATTATTTCATCTATGTCTATATTAATGTAAGTATCTGCATGTAGTCCTTTCTCAGAGTATGGGAAGTTGTCTTAGCCCATTTATGTGCGAGGACGCTTATTAAATCCTGAATTATAAAGTACCTCTTCAGGTATTAAAGAAGAACCCAGTGGATTAATGTAGCCATTATCTTACTCCGCACACACAGTACCTCTGATACTCTTACAGTCTCCATTATTTTTATTACTATTGATGGCAGGGCAAGTAGTGGCAGTGTTTTACTTAATAGTATCTGTATAGGATCATTTTTCTTTAACTGTGTTAACCCTTATACATGTGCGTGGTATGTCATAAAATATGTGTCCATACTCTTAGATATAACTTATTTTTTAAGATCATTCTTCAGAATGCCTTGAAACACCTTAGGTTTTCAGATTTTTAGGCTATAACCAGAAATATTTATTCATGTGGAATATTAGAGTTAGACATCCCAATCACATATCCAGCCTCCAGTTTAAAGATAGTTTAGTAATATCAGTCTCAATGCTACTGTTTTTCACTTGCTAAATAATATTAAACTCTCTTCACCTTAACTTGATGATTCTTCATTGGTAGCATTTATGCTTCTTTTATAGCACTGTAAGACATGTTTTATAAACCATTCATCTTTTTGTTCCATAGAGCAAGGTGGAAATCATGACTGCATGGTGAACCAATTATTTAATTTAGATCTTAAATCTTAGCCCTGAACCAAATATTAAATCTATACCATATTTGTGATTTTTAATATATTTGGTAATATTAAATCCATTCTTCAATGTCAGACTTTCCTGAAAGATAGCTTTATAGGCTTAAATATTTTATTATTTACTTTCTTGATCTTACTGTGGATATCAATTATAAGAATTAAAATTTTCTCCTTTAGAATTTTTTCATAAAAAGCTTCTTTTGATAATTACTTCAGCTCATTATTTGACATATAGTTGTAGAAATATCATTACAAAAGGTGAATAAAGGTTAAAGGAGGTATTATAAGGTGATAGTAGGTTACAGGGCTGAGGTAAGTCAGATCTCAAAACTCAGAAAGACTGAGGCAGAAAGCCAGAATAGACAACCACGTCAAAAGGTATCATTACTTTGATGGAAGATGATAATCTCAGAAACCTCACTGCAATTGGTTCTTTTTTCCCAGAAGTCACTGATTCATACTGTGATTTAGAGATGCTACTAAGAAGTGGGAAACACTTTCTTACACATCCCTGGAAACATCCATCATAAAATTTAATAGAGAAAAGAAATTTACAACTTTGAAGATTGTTGGTAGAAAAGAATGTTGGGCTGCCTGTTCTTTCAAGATTCTTTTCAGGATGTTTAACCTATGATTTCATGAAGTTGAAATAAAGAGAGATAATATAAAAACATAAGGAAAGAAAAGAGTGGACATCTACACTGAATCTAAAGGGAAGATAGTTTGTCTAACAGGTGGGGAAAGAAAAACCCTATATACGACAAACATCATTTTAGGGACTAAAAAAATGTTCTATATAGTGCTTCTCAAACAAACTATGGTAATGGTCAGGATTTAGTTTATTTTTCATTTTTCTATCCATGGCAGACCATTACGTGGTCTTACTGCTCATAACTAGTATGCAGCTTACACCATATGTTTCATACCCCTATTTAATGAGTCCACTGATCATGAATTTGAATGTGGGAGCAAAATGTCATACCACTATATCATTTTCTAAATCCACTCTCTCGGCTTCCAAGTACCTAATATCAGCTGTAGTTACAAGTTGCTTAACTTAGAGCTTGGTTTTCTCAATGAGATACTTTGCTTTCAAATGCTACTTCATTAACTAAGCTGTCAAAACTCCTCCTTTATGTTCTTTAATCTTAAATTATATTTGATGGCATAATAGTTACTAATCTGTGAAATTCTTAAACCCCATCTCTCTATCAGCTTTTCTTTATGTGGAATTACAAGTTGCCAATTCAAAGTATTACTTTCTTAATAACTAGACCATTGTTTAATATCTTAATGTAGGATACTTTGCAAAGCTAATAAAGCATATAGCTTAGTCTAGAGATCTAACTCTATCTCTACCTCCATGGAAAGTCAGAACATAAATACTGGATTCATACCATTATTTGTTGGCTTCAGCAGATAGTCAACTTGGGTCCTCTAGTGAAGAGAGAGTGATTGCACCAGCTGGGTAGTACCTGTGTCCATCAAACCACCCACTCTATGGACTAGAAATTGGAGGGAGAGTAGAATGGATGGGGAAATGGGAAGTGTTTTGAACCTCTTTTCCCCTTTTAGTCTGTTTTTCAGCAAGGGCTGATGAATAGTTTGCTTTTTCATAGTATTAATAATTTAGTTTCTATTGCAGTAAGATAATAAGTGGTAGAAAAGAAATATTTTGGCCCTACTGGAGTAATGAAGGCTACTCAAGGCTTGGGAAATTGAGGAGCTCAGCAAAGATAGAGACATAGATCACTCTGCTTCTCACTACCAATGGGGCCACAATGTTGGGGAGTACAAGTAGAAGTATGCGAGGCCAACAGCCTTGAACTTGGTAAAAGGATTTAGCAGCAAATGACAATCAAAATTTAGTCTCCTATGTGGTTTCCCCTAAATAAATTTAAATTCAAAGTTTATGAACTTTGGACAATGGGCATCTTTGTGAAACTCAAAACAATAATACTACCATCCTCTATTTGTATGTATCCCAAAATTATTCATGACTAGAAAAGGCAACATGAGAACAGTATTTTAAACATGACATGACATGCTGTTACTTCAGAGCAAATAACGGGTTCTGAATTGCATGGGTCTGTCACTGGTTGTATGATTTGCTTATGTTTCCTGTTGACTCTTCAGTGTTTTGGGGAGTGGGGCTTGAAAAGACTGAGACCTGAGTTAACTGAATGCTGGAGATGTTAGAGGAGCTAACCCATTTCAAAGCACAGTGCCCTGGGCTATAGATGCTGAAGAAGGAACTAGAATTACTCAAGTCTCTCAGACTGAGCATCAGGGAAGCAAAACAATGAAAAATACGAAAAAAGAAAAGAATTTTGAATTTTAATAATTTGAAGATTTCAGTCTCTACAGAGAAAGATAATTTGATTTTAAGTCCTTCTACAGAATTTAATAGTAAGAGTTTATACTGTTAAAAATGTGGAGTATTTTTACATTGCTGGAGTTGTAGTGATTTGATCAGGTTATCATTCAGTCCCTATTGTTATACTCTAGTTAATGAGGTCAGGCAACATAGTTGGGAATTATTGGTAAAAGTGAACGTTTGGGCTGGAATAAAGAATGGCCATGAAGTTAATTCAAAATATAGTTTGTCTCAATAGTTAAGTTAGAATGTAGTAGAGCAAGGGTATATTCTGGGAGAGCAGCCTCATAAATGTGAGAGCTGGACACCCTATCTAACTATAAACTCAGGTTTTAGTCCAATGGATTAAGAGGAAAAAGAGTGGAAACACATAGGGATTGGGGACCTTGTGCCTCTTTTCAGAACATCAGGACACTCCCTCTGTCCAACACCTCTCTAAGCCCACTCCACCTTTTCACTTTGGGAGTAGCTGTTGCTAATCTGATCGAATTAATTAGAGGTGAAGACATTTACTTGGCCATGCGTATCACCAGTAAGCATGTATGTTAAAAGCTAAGCATCATCTTCCTAATAACTCTAATTCCCGTGTAGCTTGCTGGAATAATTCAGCTAGGCCCAGCTTCCTGGAATACATAGTATAATTCCTCCAGTCTTTTTCACTGGATTCTAAGAAGTCTGGCAATAGTACAGCCTCACAATTTCACAAGTGACTTCGTGAGGAAGTATGGTATAGTTGTCAATGGACCAGATTTTGAAATAGATTTCCTGGATTCAATCCCTAACTTTGACTTACCACCTTATAAATCTGGGCAACTTCCTGAATCTGTAAAATAGGGATACTTATAGTACTTCTCTTGTAGGATTACTGTAAGGATTAAACAAATTATCTGAAATACATAAAACTATTAGAACAGCGCTTCCATAAATGTTAGTCATTGCTGCTGCTGGTTTTTTTGTTTGTTTGTTTGTTTGTTTTTTTAAATTCATTTTTATTGTTAGACTTATTGGGGTGACATCTGTTAGCAAGGATTACATAGGTTTCAGGCATACAGTTCTACAGTGCATTGTCAACTTGATGTATAATAAGTTCACCACCTAATGTGACTTCTCTTTCCATCACCTTATATTTAGCTTCCCCTCCCTCCCACCCCCTCCCCTTTCTCCCTTCCCTAACCCACTCGTCCCCAAATAAACATTAAACTATGATTGTGTCCATGGGTTGTTTGTTCATTTCTTTTTCTCTTTGCTTTCAGTTTTATATTCCGCATATGAGTGAAATCATGCAGTGCTGTTCACAGTGGCCAAAACATGGAAACAACCAAAGTGCCCTGCGACAGATGACTGGATAAAGAAGCTGTGGTACATATACACAATGGAATATTACTCAGCTGTAAGAAAAGATGAAATACTGCCATTTGCGACAAAATGGATGGACCTGGAGATCATCATGCTTAGTGAAATAAGCCAGACAGAAAAAACAAAGAACTGCTGCTGTTGTTTATAGCTCCACTTAGGCATTAAGACATTAGCAATGTTCCCAAATTGAGTTTTTAACTAAAACTTCACTGGGATTACTGGGTACTAGGCAACTCTTTCTACAATAATTTTTAATTCTTATGTGTTATTTTAGTATGTAAATAGAGGAGAAAACTAAGAGGAATGATTGGTAAGGTAGGATCACAACATTTCTACAACCCTGGAAATCATTAAAATCTCACCTATAACTCTTGCTTGGCAGAGCAGAGATAATTCAGCAGAGTTTAATATAAGCAACGACCATACCTCTAGATCTCAGCACTGTCAAATAAACATATAATATAGTAGCCATATTTTATGACTTTTTCATGTAATCAATATAAAAATGCACTGTAGAACTGTAAGCTTGAAACCTATGTAATCCTTGCTAACAGATGTCACCCCAATAAGTCTAACAATAAAAATGAATTAAAAAAAATATTCAGACCAATTACATGAAATCCAATATGCATTTTGCACTTACAGCACATTTCAATTCAGACTAACTACATTTCAAGTGTTTAATTCTTATTTAGCATTTGTGGCTAGTGGCTACCATTTTGTATAGCAAGATCTAGACCACCCACCTCAGTCTGTACTCATTTCATGCTTTACAATCTATCTTTTGACTATTAACTTAATATTCTATATCCTATGATGTGATAATGTATATGCCCTAAGTAGTTCAATTTTTAAAAACGTATATCCTCCAACTTTCTGGAATAGAAGAGTTTCAAATTAATTTGGATACAGTGATCCACTCCCTATATGAGCTCACCTTAAAAGGTAAAAACTTACAGAGTGAATAGGATAACTCTGCATATTTAAAATCTCTCAAAATCACAGCAGTACCTGATGTCCAGTCCCACAGAACCAAATTTAGAAAAATGAATACTTAATGGAATCAGTGATTGGAAACAAGAGTAATTAAAACTTTCTCCGGAAGTCTAAGGAGATTTTTCAACTTTACATCTATTCAATAATTAGTTGCACAACAGCAGAAAGTTTATTAATAGTGAGATCTGTAAGATTACAGGAAATTACATAAAATCTTAAATTTGGGGGGTAGCTTTACTTTAAATTCATACTACTCTAAAGAAATCTGTGTTAAATCTCTTCCTACAATTTACATTACTAAACACAGACAACCAAAATTTTTAAGTCTTGGAGCCAAAATTTTAGAATAACCATAAAACATAGCAGCTAATTTGCAAAGTTTTCTGAAAGTGAATGAGGTGTGTTATTAGTATAATGTAGAAATTATACTAATTAATAATGTCCCTCTAAATTGACATTTGTAAATCTTGATATATGAGCTCTGACAATTAAGTCTGCGAACTTGCCATCATGCGCTAATGTTGACAGCCCTGTACAAACAACTCAGTAAGGTTTCATCACCTTGGTGTATCTGTGTCTCACAGCTGTGTTCCTGTGGACGTGTGGCAGTGTCTTGCTGAGTGGCATTCACTGTTGTTGCCTGTTTTCATGTGCCATCGTGAGAATGTCAGAGATTGAATTAGAGCAACAAACAAACATTAAATTTCTTGTTAAATTTGGCAAGAGTGGAAGTGAATTCAGGGCATATTAGTCCAAGCTGATAGGGATAAGGCCATGAAGAAAATGGCAGCGTACAAATGATTTAAACATTGTTCTGAGGGGAGAGAAAGCGTCACTGATGAAGAGAGGGCAGGGCAGCCAATAATGAGAATTGATTAAAACATTGCAAAAATTCAGTGAACTGTATGTCAAAATCATTGGCTGACTATGGGAAGTATAGCAGACCAAGTAAACATCCATAGCGAAACAGTTAGGAAAATCTTAACTGAAAATTTTGGCGTGAGAAAGGTGTGTGCAAAAATGGTCCCAAAGGAGCTCACTGATGAGCAAAAGCAAAGGAGAGCCAAAGTTTGCCAAGACCTTTTGGAGAGGCAAGATGATGTTTTGGGCCATGTTATCACTGGTGATGAAACATGGGTGTATCAGTACGACCCTGAAACAAAGCATCAAAGTGCACAATGGAAGTCAGCCAATTCTCCATCACCAAAAATATTCCATCAGTCCAAATCATGTCAAAACAATGTTGCTAACTGTTTTTGATATCAGAGGGATTGTTCATTATGAATCTGTACCAACTGGACAAACAGTCAACCAAGTTTACTATTTGGAAGTGCTGAAAAGGCTGCATGAAAAAGTTAGATGAAAACGACCTGAACTCTTCACCCAGAACTCATGGCTCTTGCATCATGACAACGTACCAGCTCACCCGGCACTGTCTGTGAGGGAGTTTTTAGCCATAAACAAATAATGGTATTGGAACATCCTCCCTACTCACCTGATCTGGCGGCCCCCAGTGACTTTTTCCTTTACCTGAAGATCAAGGAAATATTGAAAGGAAGATATTTTGATGACATTCAAGACATCAAGGGTAATACAATGACAGCTCTGATGGCGATTCCATACAAAAAGTTCCAAAATTGCTTTGAAGGGTGGACTAGGTGCTGGCATTGGTGCACAGCTTCCCAAGGGGAGTACTTTGAAGGTGACCATAGTGATATTCAGCAATGAGATATGTAGCACTTTTTCAAGGATGAGTTCTCAAATTTAATTGTCAAATCTCGTACATCATGCTTTGGTACAAATATCTCTATGAAGATAAAGATAACCTTTAAAGATTAAGGTTTATATTACTGATTTCTTAAGATTCTAGATACAATTTAGTGTAATGAATTATACTTATGGGAAACATCACAGAACAGAAAGTAAGTCAGATGATCTCAAGGTATCCTTTCATTTCTAATATTAGAAGCCCAGTAGGGTTTTTTTTTCTTTTTCCACTCAATTCTTACATCGCTTTATCTCTTTACGATTCCTGTAAATTACATGGATTTCAGCAGACTCGCATTCATATTTTGCTTCTACCACTTACTGGCTGAGTGACTGGACAGATAATCTCTGAGAAGTTTCTTTAAGATGTGGGTAATAATAGTTGTCTTACAGGACTGATGTGTTAGTGGCAGGGGATTATACACCCTACAGGCTCCCTAGTATGTTTCATATACTGACCAGTAGATAGATGCCCAGCAGTCTTCTCCACTATTTTGAAGATCTCTGTGTTTAAGTCCTTATTTTTATCCACCATCCTTGAGAAATGCATTGAGTTCCAGGGTATTTGATTTTAACATTAGTGGCTGATACCCTTCCAAACAGATATTAATTATTCTCTTCCTTTCTATATTCCCAGGCATGTAGAATTTAAGCTTAGGCTGCCTCTCCCTTTCTAACTGCTGCGAATCTCCAATATAGCTAATTAGTTATGAGTCCTTTGAATTTTATCACCCAAGTAACTATAAAATCTATCCTCTCCTTATTCTTGCTGCTACTTCCTTTTTCAGACCTTTGTTTCTTCATTCAGATTTTTACAACAGTCTTCTAACTGGTGTCCCTCTTTTTATTCTCACAAGCTAACAATTCATTTTATACACTATACAAAGTTGATTTTCCTAAACACTAGATCTACTTTGTCAGGTCTACTGATTAAAATCCCACAGGAATTTTTTAAAGCTTCTGTAAAAAGCCCACGCTCCTGGGTATAGTGTGCCTTTCACTATGTAGACTCCTACAGCTTTACCCTGTCTTTGTGCATGTTCTTGACCTTCATTTTCTCCATACTGAAATTCATATAGTTTCCTAAGTTCCCTGTGCTGGTTTATAACTCATTTCCTTTGAAAATGCTGTGTTGCTAGCTTTGAAAGCTTTTTCCCTATTTTTTCCTCCAGATCCAGCTCAAGAGGTCACACCCTTGTTACTACTTTCCTGATGTAGCCCCTCTTCTCCCTTCTTTCTTTAGTCCATTCTTCCAAGAAAACGCTTATTGATAATTGTAATTATTTGTGAGTCCATCTCTTCTATTAGTTTATTAGCTCCTTGAGAGGTTAAAACAATGCACTGTAGAATTGTATGCCTGAAACCTATGTAATCCTTGCTAACAGATGTCACCCCAATAAGTCTAACAATAAAAATGAATTAAAAAAAAAATAAAATAATTACGAAATTAAGGTATGGTCCAGGTTTTATTTTGTTTTGTTTAATAATTTGAGACAGAGAATCATAGATTATTTATAGTGTTTATAAAAAATTGGTATGTTGTAAGCTGGTTTTAATTCTAGTGTTTTAGTTTTATTTGATGCTATACTATGCTATTGTAAAAATATAATTAAATCAGACCTGAACCACACTAATTGTTGAGTTAAAATAACAAAGGTATGATTAAGAATTAAAAGCAAAATTTTCTATGAGTAATTTCTTCAAAAATAAATAAGGTTATATAAGTAAGCCAGCTCACTAGTGGCAGAAATATCCATATTCCTGTAGATGTAATTTGTATAGAAACAATAATTTATTTGTTTTGCAATAATTTGTTTTCCTCTCTTCCATTTATTTTTTAAATATTATAACATATATCTAAAATAGAAATAGTATTTCCTTATTTTCTATGTAACATCACTTTATGTTGTTTCTAAAAAGTAAGAGATGAAGTTCTCATAAGTATTGCTGTATGCTCATTAGTAATTTTAAAAACATATTGAAATAAACGAGAAGAGAATATCAACTATTAAGATACATATAACATGACATTAAGAACATTAAATAATAGAAACCAGTAAGTGACAATACACACATGCATGTACACACACATACACATTGGCCCAGTCATGTGTATAAACTGACCCTTTAAGGACACTTTATTCAATGTCACTAAAGCCATGTTTCTCCTTCTAACACATAACTTGACAACATGATAAGGTACTCTTTCTTAAGTAGCAGGAAGAATGAATGTTTATTCAGCTAAGTCCATTGCAAGACTTTAAGATGTATCCCCTGAATATTTTTGTAACTTATCATCTCTGATTCTATTTAAGAATACAAAATATTATTTCTGAAAGTTTTCTATGGACATAATATCTCACTCCAGGCCCAGATGACTTCCTTCGTGACTTCTATCAAACATTTAAGAAGGAAATATCCTACTGTAATGTAAACTTTTCCAGAAGATCAGGGAAGACAGAACATTTCCTAAGTATCTGATGAAGATGGTATGATCCTGATAGTAAATCGAAACAATATTGTTAGTGGAAAATGAAACTAGAGACCAATTTCCCTCATTGACACAGACACAAAAATTGTTTATATAATATTGTAAATTCAAGTTGAATTCATCAATAGATAAAAAGTAAAATACATCATAACAAAGGGGGTTTTATTTTAGAAATAAATGGTTGATGAAACATTTGATAATCAATTTAATCTATCATATAAACAAATTAAAGGGGGAAAACTGCATGATAAACTCAATATATGCAGGAAAGGCATCTGACAAAACTCAACACACATTTGAAGGTTAAAAAAAACTCTTCCATTAGGAATAAAAGTGAACTTAATAAAGGACAACTATGAGAAACCTACTGCTAACACAATTAATGGTTGAAAGCTTCCCCTTAAGATAGGAAACAAAGCAAGGATGTGCACCCCATCACTTCCACTTGGCATCATACTGGAGATCCTACTTAGTGCGTTAAGTAAAGAAAAATAAATTAAACTTCTGTAAGGGAAGAAAATAATAAAACTATGTGTAGAGAACAAGTTTGTATACAAAGAAAATCCGGGAGGGGGTGGGAGAGGGGGGGGAAGCTAAATATAAGGGGATGGAAAGAGGGGTCACATTAGGTGGTGAACTTATTATGCATCAAGTTGACAATGCACTGTGGAATTGTATGCCTGAAACCTATGTAATCCTTGCTAACAGATGTCACCCCAATAAGTCTAACAATAAAAATGAATTAAAAAAAAAAAAAAAAGAAAGAAAATCCTATGCAAGCTGCAAAAGTAAAAAATAATTAGAGTAGGCTTTCGGTTATCCAGCACCCATGGGGATTGGTAGATCCCAGATAAATGTAAGTAGACTCTCTGTTAACCGAAACTCAAGCAAGCTTGAGTTCCGGTTAACGGAGAGTCTACTGTAGTGATTTCTGGCAAGATTCAGAATACAAGATCAATGTAACAAAAATAAAGTCTATCTCCAATTCTGAGAAACAAAAAATTTGAAAGTAAATATTTTTGTTTAATAGACTTTTTTAGAGCAGTTCAAGGCAAAGTTGAGCATAATGTAGAGATTTCCATATATCCTTTGACCCACACATGTACAGCCTCCCCATAAACACAAGTGTTTTTTTAAATTGTTAAACTTGTTGGAGTGACATTGGTTAGCACGGGGAGGGGGTGGAAGAGGAGGAAGGGGAAGTCAAACACATGTTCATGGAAAGAGAATTGACTCTGGGTGGTGAACACACAATGCAACTCACAGATGATGCACTGTAGAATTGTACACCTGCAACCTATGTAATTTTTGCTAACCAATGTCACCCCAACAAGTTTAACAATAAAAAATTTTAAATATATAATTTGCAACAGCATCTAAAACCATAAAATATTTAGAAATGCATTTAAGAAGTATTTGCCAAACTATAGGGTGTAAACTACAAAATTGAAGTGTAAAGAAAAACTGACAACAACTTAAATAAATGGAGTGATATCCCATGTCCTTGGGTCAGAACACCCATTATTTTTAAGAGACAATCAACCATCAATTGATCAAGAGATTTAACATGTTACTAATTATAATCCAAGAAGGCTTTTTTGGTAGAACTTCCACAAATTTATGTGGAAATTAAAAAAAAAAACTTAGAATAGCTAAAAAGGAAAACTTGTAAAAGAACAAAGTTGGAGAAATACACAACAGGTTTTCAAGGTTTACTTTAAAGCTACAGAAATAATGATGATGTGATAATAACAGGTTTTCAAGGTTTACTTTAAAGCTACAGATAAATCAGTGATCAGGTGGAGAGTTTAGATATTGACTCACGCATATAGATCAACTCATTGTTAACCAAAGTACTAAGGTAATTCCATGAGGAAATGCTAAAATTTTCAACAAGTGATGTTGGAAAAACTATGTAGATAAAAGTAAAATTTTCTCTTTATTATATATACACATATTAAGTACAAATATATGACAGGTATCAATGTGAAAGTTAAAATGATATAAACTGGACTTTGTCAAAATTAAAACTTGTACAAAAATGTTTATAGAAGCTTTATTAAAAATAGTCAACCCCCCCCCCCCCCGCCAATCTAGAAACATTCCAAGTGTGTTTCAGTCAAGGACTGATAATATAATCACACAGTGGAATACTACTCAGCAATAAAAAGTGAATGACTACTGACACAATCAACATTATGCTGAGCTAATGAAGCTGGAATCAAAGAGAACTTACTGTATTCCCAAGGTATATAAAATTCAAGATCAGGTATAATTAATCATTAATGATTAAAAATTGCTCAGTGATTGCCCACAGCCTAGGGTTGGAGATTGATTTTAAAGGGACAGAAGGGAATCTTTTACAATGATGGAAATGTTCGAATTTTAATTGGATTACTGGTTCTACAAGTGTGTGCCCATTTGACAAAACTCATTGACTCATACACATAAACTGCATTTGTTTTATTGTATATAATGTATACTCCCATCCTTGTGGTTTTCCTACACCCATACTTTGGAAAGAGTCCCTTTGTAAGCAAACCTCCTCAATTCTCCTGTTTTGAATTGCCACCTGCCTCCTGTTCAGACCCTGGCTGAAGCAGCTAAGACCTTTACACCGACATTCTTCAAGAATTCTCTCAGGTTTGTTACATAAGGGTAGGCTAGTTTACCCATTCAGTATTTGTGAAAGAATGAAGATTCTAGAAAAGAAGCATCTTTGTTGTTAAAACAAAGCAAAACAAAAAACCTAGTAAAAATTGATCACCTATATTCATTGCAGAACCCTCTAGATGACTACTGGACCTTCTGAGCACCGTCTCTAATCTAACATCCAAAGAGCTTAAAGTCAGGATGCATAACAGATAAAATCCTACAACCCATTCAAATGAAATGCTGGTCTCTCAGAAAAAATAAAACACTTGTTGGGGGAAGGCAATTAAAAAACCCTATCAATGTATTCATTAATCTATAAAAAGGAGAAATTTAAAGTGTCTTAGTAACACATATAATGATAAAAATGGCATTTCTAAAATCCCCTGTAATATACAGATCATCTCCTTGTACATAGATATTCATACTCCCTCCATACCAGTTATATTAGTAGGTCTTGCTATTTGCCACATGTGGAACTTGAAATTGGTAGTCACCTATATGCCTATGAGCTACATGACATTGTTTTTCCCCCTTTTCTCCTTAGAGACAAGCTTTTCTTATTTCTTTCTAAACAGATAGGTAGAGAGCCAGGTCTGATCTGAAAGAAAGGAATGTATGTTGATAGCATCTGTAAAGAAGTATTTATGGAGCTCCTACTAATTACACTCCTTGTGCTAGGTGCAGGAGTACAGTGACTGATGGAAAACAACAACAAGATAATGTCCTTGCTGATGTCTTGTATGAAAGGAGACAGATATCAAACACATTATCACATAAAATATAGAGATTAAGAAGCTGTGAAATATTCTCCGAAAGAAAAGCAATGGCTGCAGTGAGAGAGACAGGGGGACCTAATATAAACGGCAAAGCCAAGGAAAGATTCTTAGAAGGGTCCCCTGAGCAGAAATCTAAGGTATGGGCCAGAGTTGGTGAAGAGCAGTGAAAAGTGTACCACAGGGCACTGATTACAAAAAAAAAAAAAAAAAAATGAGCAAAGTACACAGGACTTTCCCCATGCCTTCACAAGATTTTGGTATTTCCTCTAGTACACCACAGCCATAATAGTAAACCAACATCTCTTCGGGTATTTGCAGATAGAAAAGCAGGTTAGAAAGCAAACAAAAACTCCAGTTCTTAGCTGATATTCAAAGCCCTTCCCTAAATAGCCCTGTCCTAGCTTCGAAATCCTCATGTCCCGATAATATCCCTCATGAACCTTATTCATCTACCACGAATATATATGTACAAGTCATTGTTCATATGCAAGAAGTAGGGCCTAAAATACCAAGAGATCACTAATGTACATTTTGGCCACAAGGTTACCTGGATTTTCTTTCCCATTCTCTTATAATTTACATGACTATTTTATCCCCTTCTTAGCTGAATGCAACATGCACAAGGAGAGAGATGGCCTCATACTTCTGTACCCTCTAATCAAAAATGGTCCATAAGATGAACAGTGCTTTTGCGTATGCTGTGCCCTCAATGAATGTGTTGACTTGACTGTGAATGAAATTATATGGTCCTCCTCCTAGGTTTTCCTCTCTTCTTATCCATTGATCTTCATATTGTGCTAGATTTTTACTGTGTTTATTCTGCCTGGCCCAATGGTCTCAATAGAATTTGGATGCGAGAAAAACTTGGAAATTATTTTATCAGCAGGTTTACTAGTCAGTTCAATTGTAGCCTGCACAATAGTGAGCATGAAATAGCTAAAGTATAACAAGTAAGACATTTCCATTAATGAGATGTTTAATGGCACGACGCAGAAAGTACCAAGTTTCTCACCAGTAGTAAGATTTGTATCAGCTTTGACTCCAAGCGATTGGCCTTTCCTGCTAAAGAAAGTGAAGTAAAACCCACTCATCCCCAGCACACACAAAAAATGGGAAGAAAAATGCTTATCTCAGTTGGGATGATAAAGCTACCATATAGCCAATAAAAGCAGAATACTATAATACACACTGAAAGGAAAGAAGTTTGTATCTGCCATGTCGGCACTCAAATATCAACGTTTTAGAAAAGGGAGGTAGTAGCCCTGCTAGGTTCTACTTACTGGGGTTCCCCAAAGGGGCAGAAAAACAGACTTCTCTCCTACCAAGTTCCCTCTTCTATAAGTTCAGTTCAGCAGACTCTCCCCTCTACTTCTTAAGGTTCCTCTCTCCCCTGTCCTTTGTCTTTCTTGTATTTTCAAGGGGCAAACAATCACTGTCTAATGAAATATGCCAAATAGGGGACTGAAAGAGACAACGACTTTTCTAGGCTTGAACCTGTACATTTTCCTCAGGCACAAGCCCAGAGAAGTAGAGCTGCATAGATAGAAACATACTGCCTAATTTAATTCTGAGAGCTTCTAATGAGCTAGTAGGTGTTCCTGGTATGCTTTTCTTCTCACAGAAATCCTCTCAGTGGACAGCTGGGGGCACCTAGGGGCCCTCAGATGTGTTATGAAGGTCAGCTAACCCTGGTTAGCTCAGGACTTTCCCTTTTTTGGCACTGAAAAGTCCTCTGTTGTGCAAAACAGCTCAGTTCCAGGAAATCCTATCTCTGGCCACCATAAGCAAAGCTTATACTTTTTTCTGTAATGTATCATAAAACTATTATGTTTTTGTGTGTGCTAGGTGGAAAAGTTGAGATGCACTAAATGATCTTGTGAGCTAATTGTTATGATTATAATCTGCGTTTTTCAAGCGAGGCATTATGGCTCACAAGTTAAATGACTTTACCAAGCTCATCCAGCTAATAAGTGGTAGAGTCAACACTTAAAACTAGGTCTCCTAATTCCACATTTCATGTTTTTACCATTTTATCACATTGTTTGTCTTTTGCTCAGGAAAGATGTAAGATTTCCCCTTCTCGGGTCCCATTAACCAAATGAAAGAAGTGAAGATACTTGCTCTCACCTAGTGTTTTATCTCTAATTTGTATCCTGTGAGCTGTTTGTACTCAGTTGGCAAGGAGGGGGCGAGGGTGCTTAAATGTTTTTTCTTGATTCCCAAAGAAACAGCACTAAGTCTCAGACACCCTCTTTTCTCCTTCGAAGTTACTTGTACAACCAGGATGGCTGAGTAAGGATAGTCTCTCACTCTCCTCTCTCCTTCCTCCTGATACTCAGGTCTTACGGCTGAGTCAGGCTCTTTGTTCCCTTATGATACGACTTCTCACAGGAATCCCACTGTCTTTCCTTGAACTCTACCAATTTCATTATGGTGAGCCATTCTTCCATCAAACAATCTAAGTCTGAACCCCAACTGCAAGTACTGTCCAAGTAAGTACTCTCTTCAAATGGTATCAATCAATGGTGGTAAAAATACACAACGGAAAGAGTTTTCAGAGATCTCATTACACTGGTTCAAATCTGAGTTTCAGCTCTGACTCAGATAGGACACGCCATTGCATACAATTCATGGTTTCATTCACTCCTGCTCTATAACTTCGGTACTTCCCACACTTGATAAAAATAAATGCATCTCATCATCAATCTTGAGAAATCTTCTGAAACATGAGATTCTGGAATTGTCACTGTGGAAAAACTATTTCAAGTACAGCTTCCTGAAAGCATCTTTATATGTAAAGATTATGTGGCAGATGGTGTCACCTCATGTGAAAAGAATTATACTGAGATTGTCTGAGCAGTGATGGCTTCTGCCAGTCTCATCCTTTGGTCTTTCCTCCTAGAACCTTAAGAGTCTAAACATCAAGATAATGAGAATTACAGTGATGTTTATCATGGCTGACAGTGTTACATAAAAGTACTCAAAGCAAAAGAGAGATGTCTGCTACGCCTGAATGCACTTGCTTTTAAAGAGCAATGTCTTCCGAAAAGTTAAGTTTCTTATACTTTTGGCAGATGAATCTGCTCTGGCTAATAAAAACTATACACAACCCTGGGAATGGTTCAGCCAGTATATTTCCAGAACACCTGAGTCATTTTCACAAGATGTAGGAATTCAAATTTATAAATATATTATTCAAAAGATTAATTTAGTTAATATCTTTGGTAAGGCTTTCCGGGTTTCAACTTACCTATCCAAACACATTTTCCACGTCTCTCCTTCATATACTCTGACACTTTATTGTCCAATACATTTTCTTGCCCATGATGCTATGACACTGCTTCCTGCTCTGCCTTTCAACATCCACTTATCAAAATTCTAACCAAACTTCAAATCCCAATTAAATGCCATCTTCTCTATAAAGTCTTTCCTAGTAACTCCAAATCAAAACTATCTTCCTTCTTAAAATTTCTGAGCACTTTATCCACTAGAAAGTAAATGACCCTTCACCATGTATTTTAGTTGAGGTAACTGGGCAAATACCAAAAGTGAAATTATGGTATTTTTATGGCAATTGCTATTTTAAATTATTCCAAGTACTGAAGACATACTGTAAGTGAAGGTGAATACTCTTATATGAAGTAACATTCTATTGTATTCAAATTATGAAAAATAAGTAATTTTTAAGAATATTTAATTGTAGGTATACATGATTATGGTAGATCATAAAAAATGGCCTCAGCTCACTCCTCTTCAACAGAAGCAGGGTCTATGTCTCTCGTATCTGAACTGGACTTACAACTTGTTTTGGCCAATCAAATGTAGCAAAAGTGATGGGTGTCAATTCCAGCCTTTGTTTCAGGTGGACTTGTGTGCTTTCTCTTGTTTCCACAGCATCCTGGTGCTGCCACATGAACAAGCTTGGTCTGGCCAGCTGGATAATGAATGGCACACTCCAATCCCTTCTGTTGCACTGACAACACGGCAGCCCTGAGACGCAGGGGATCTCTACTGGCTGTGGAGCTTTTCATCCCTACTTCCCTTTGGTCAATGAATCCAGGGGTCCTCTCCTTGCAGTCCACTGCACTAGGTCCACAATCTGACTTAATTTGCCACTGGAGTCAATGAATACTTTATGTTTTTTGACTTACTAACATTAAACTGTTTCCTCTCTCCTGTAGAATCTGAGTTGAAGACCTCCTTTTATCCCTAATTGTGATAATTAGGGCTATTCAGAAACATTCTAGTTTTATTCTCCTTTTAGGTGTGCGAAAGGATAGCACTTCAATTCTCCCTTTAAACCTAGTTACTGCCATGTGAGTTGCTTTATCCAATATAATATAAACAGAAAAGAGATAGGAATATGTCAAAGTTTTAAGAGTTAGAGCCCATTTGCCACACCCTAATTTCTCTGCTGTGAAATTGTGAAAACATGTGTTATTCCCTACCAGCCTGGTTCCCTGACAAACTATGAAGAACAAAGTGCAACCTCCTCCACTATATCTACACACACTGAAAATGTAGTATGGGTAAGAATAAACCTTTATTTGATTACTACACTGAGATTTGGTGGTTGTTTGTTACTACATCATAATCTAACTTATCCTGACTGATACACTATTTATACTCAGTCTTGCTAGATTCAGATTATTGTACTATGCTAAAATCTTTTGGAAAGAAATTCCATTATCTAATACACTAATTATTTCTCCCAGCTTTATATTAACCTCAAAGCCTACAATTAGATCTTTCATATTTCCATCTAATTAAAAATAATCTGTCTAAAGGCAATTTCTGAAGCACTCCACTAAGTGCCTCCCCCAGTTACAAATCATTCATCAATTATCACACAGTGGGCTCATTCAACCCATTTTTTAACCCATTTAGGTGATTTTTTTCTAGGAGCTATTCTGAAAATTCTTAGCAAATGCCTTTCTGAAATCTAGGTAGAAATATATCTACAACAGTTACTTGATACATACTTAGAAACCTTGTCAGTCCAATACATGATGAAATATTAAGTTGAAAAAATATAATAAGAAAAAACTGATTCAGAAATAAACATCATTTATTTGAAAAATGCATCAATTTAGCATAATAGCTAAGCATTCAAGACCTGGAATGAGGCAGACATAGTTGAAATCTCAACTCGGATACTTAGTCACGGTTTGAACTTGCCTTATGCTTAATGTCTCTAAGCCTCTGTTAACTCATCTGAAGAATGGAACAATTATAACAACTACACTAAAAAGTTGTGATGGGGATTAAAGGAGATAATGCATGAATAATGCTTAGATGTGGGCCTGTCATGTTGGTACCATCCAAAAAGCGTTAGTCATTTTATTATTACAATCATGATGAATTTAAGAAATTATCCCTGGTTTTAAATAGCATCTAAAATATTTTTTATATTTACCCTATAATATTTCACACTGCTTCTAAATGCTAAGGAAGACTGAAATGAAATCCAAGAACTATCTTAATCTCTTCAATTCAGAAAGGGTGGTTATCTGAGAATTATGGTATAGTTTTGACAGCAAGCTGTTTAATATTTAAGAAAGTATTATGGATTAAGCAAAACTGTTACTTTAGATTAGAAGTGAGTACAGGTGAGTAATACCCTGGGGAAACTTCAGGTTTAGTTCCAGACCACTGCAATAACACGAGTATCACAATAAAGTGGGTCTCACAATAGAGAGGTGTAATCTCTCTGCTGGTGGAGGGTCTTACCTTCAATTTGTAAAAAACACATCTGTGAAGCACAATAAAGCAAAGCAAAATAAAACAAGGTATGCCTGTAATTACCAGGTTATAAAAGCATGCTATTTTGTTAGCAGTGATTATTTATTGTTCCATTGCATTTTATTCTTCCAGTCTATGTATGCCTAAGAGGAAACCTGTACTATCTACCTTCATTCAATATGGCATCCATTTATTAAAAGATACTTAAACACACACTTGATAAATCCTTTAATGGGAAATACAATAATTAAGTTCAGTGCTCCTCTTCATTTCTAAGATGTTTTATATATGTTAGATGTACTTACGAGCCATATTAATTACATTTTGGAAATAACCAGCAGGCTTAGGAATCATGGTATTCATTATTTATTGCCATCTTATCTAGTGTGGTTATTTTCAATTTTTTTTTTTTTTTTACTAATAAACTGGTAATTTTCTGAAAGTCATTATTCTGCTCAATGTAACAGATGACATTTACCATAGTTACTGAACTGACACTGTTTTAAGACTGACTACTCAAATATTGTCTTCATAAAGGATGTATCAGTGATTGTAATTTGCTTCTCCTCAAACACAAAATATCTGGAAGGCATTAGAAGATTAAATTGATTGTGTAGTGTATCCCTAAGGATTGATTTTCTAATAATAATTTTAGCCAAACTAGAGACTGAGAGGCCATGATTAAAGAGTGTTTTCAAGAACCAAGAATGTATAGTAATAGGTACACGTTTAATAAGCAAATTGAACACAGAAAAGTCTTTAGAAAACCGTGCATCTATGTAGCCTTTTTTTTTTCTCCAACAACTATGCTCTTCTCAGGGTTTTTACCTAGGAATTTCATTTTTTTAAGGCTGTAATGTCCCCAGTAGCTGCTACATTAGTTACGTGGGGGCTCCTGTGATGCTCAAAGTTAGAAGAAAG
The DNA here is from genome assembly GCA_004026885.1 of Lyroderma lyra. Lineage (NCBI taxonomy): Eukaryota > Metazoa > Chordata > Mammalia > Chiroptera > Megadermatidae > Lyroderma > Lyroderma lyra. Next base: position 97,257 of record PVJL010004609.1, read on the forward strand.
TATGAAGTGCAATGATTTGAGGATTGGGTGTTTTTGGTTTTTATTAAATTTTCTGGGGAGACATTTGTTAGTAAAATTATGTAGGTTTTAAGTATACCATTTGTATACTTAAATTTGTATTTGTTTTTTGAGATAGATCTTGGAACAGGGAAAGAAACCTTGAATGGGAGTCATGAAGGTGAGTGGGTAGAGACAGCACCATGGCGGTGGCCTTAAACTTATGTTGGTGGCCTTTCCTAAGGAAAGATTTGGCCTCAAGGGCTGGATATATGATACAACATCTATCACTAAAACACCAGTCTTCGCAAAGTGCACAATTTGGGATTCCTTTAAAATGGGTCTCCAGTACTGAGAGGCAGAATTATGCTCTCAGAAGCTAGGGAAAGGAAGACTTCTAGTTGAGTGTGGTCTTAATGAACAGACACCTGAAGATAAAAAGAGAAACAGTCCCTTTCTAAGGAGCCAACCAGTGCTATGTAAGAATTACGGAAGGCTCCAGGGCCAGAACTGGCTAAAGGAAAGTTGTCAGAGTTGATGGTGGCTGTGGTTTCCTTTTCTAAAATGAAGACATTATCTGTATCCTGGGTTGATGTGGACGAGGGGTCATATGCATCCTATAGATCTAAAACATAAACCCATCTTCCCTAAGAATAAAAAATGGGTCTTTATGCACTGAGTAAGATTTTGGATCTCCCTTGCCTGCAACCCTGGATAATTCTGAGGTTTCATACTCTTAAATATTATTAAATAACAGAAGCAAAAATAATTTGGGAGAATTTTCTATGGTCAGCCTTTTAAGCACAGAAAATGGCCTCCATTATAGTAGACATCTGATTTCTCATGGATGTGTGAGAATGGAAAAGTCCGTTCAATACTGTGATTACTGGAGGAATGGGGGGTCTTATTTGGTATCCCTGAATTGACTGTGGGTAATACTCAAATGCCCTTTCTGCAAATGTATAATGACCTATTACTCAATAAGAAAGAATGTCAAGTTATAACACAAACTCAAGCCAGAATGAAATGATGAAAAAGGTGTCACTCTAATTTTGTAAAATATAAGATATTAGTAGCTTGAACATAACAGCTGTTTTCTTAATCCCTTAAGTACTATCAGTTCTTTGCCACGACCCATGTAAAACACATATGTATGTATGTATGTGTGTGTGTGTGTGTGTGTGTGTGTGTGTGTGTATGCCTGTAAGAAATGATTTATAATTCACTCCACAGAAACTATGGCATTCAGAAGGCTGGTTTAGATTGGCATAACTGTGGCTTTACTTCCATAGATAATACACCAAAGTATAGTTCACAGGGGTCCATGGTTGTGGTCTTCAAGTGTTACAGGTCTACCCACTGAAGGAGGCAGTCTAGGGGCTGGACTCTGGGGCTAGTATCACAATGTACTCTAATGACCCTACGGTTTTCTTAATAGAGAAGATACCAAGTGCTTCCTGAGTTATTTCCAAGAAATCCTAGTGAAACATTCAGCTGACCCTCAACTAAAGAACTGATTGCTGGTGGTAGGCCAAAATTAGATCGATTGTTTGCTTGTTTGTTTATTTATTTATTTATTTAGTCAGTCAGTCAGTCAGTCAGTCAGTCAGTCAGTCAGTCTCAGGAAGCTAATGGCTTACCAACTAATTCTTAATACACGGGTTTTAGAAAGCTAGTGGTCTTGTTGTCAGCTTTCCTAACCAAGCGACTATCTAGGTCAAACCTTGCAGAGAGGATATCATGTGTCTGCTCAGTGGGAGGACTTCAGGCAGAGTGCTGAGGGAGGACTAGCAGATCTGGGACAAGGAGTCCATAGCAGGCCTCACATGAAATTCTTTCCTAGTTGATCACAACTATGAAGTGGCATGACTGTGTTTGACATTAACTAAAGGATGCCAAGGGTTTGCTCATCCTATGATACATTAAGCAAGACAACTCCCTTCATTACTCTGATAAAAAGGAAAGTGAAGATGGTGATTCAATTATTACAAAAAGAAGTAATGAGGGACATGATTAGAGGAAATCTTCAATGCACTGTGAATTTATATCTAGGGTTCTAAAGTACAAAGCTTTTCAGATAGGAGAATGAAAGGATAAAATTTATATCAGCATAATTAGAGTAATATTTTATAGATTTGCTCAATACAAACTTCAAACATTTCTCCAAAGTAGAGAAAAAGAGGATTCACAATCAAAAGCAAAACATCCACCTCATCATGTGGATGTCAGAGCAAATGTGAGGAAAAATCACTGAATTATTATTTTTTTTCCTGTAAGGGATTAGTAACACTGAGTTTAGGGTTGGATTCAGCTGCTTTTAAAACTCACAATACTTCTCATGTGTGTCTTATGCTGAATCTATGGCTGTTACAGGAATAATTTTCTTTTCTTACAATGCAGTAGACCTGAATCTCCTAAGAAGAAATGCTAACCCATTGATCTAAGAGACTGCCATTCTAAAGCAAGATTAACTTATGAATGAGGTCCTCAGATGGGCAAGCTGCTATTATAAGCTTTATGCAAGGAAACCTAAGTGGAAAACCCCAATTCTGTGCCTTTAAAGAGTTTAAAATCAAGTTGAAGGATACAAATCCTGTTAGATTTATGCAACTTAAATTTGTTTGTACCATTGCAATGACACAAACAAGTGAGACCATAAAAAATCCTGGTAATACTTCCTTATTGTTAAAAGAAAAAGAAATAGAAATCGAGAAGCATATTCAAAGTCATTTAAAAAAACCTCATATTTCACATTGCAGAAATGAGGAACCATTAAACACAGAAAAGTACTGTGCTTTAAGGGGATTAGTCTTTAATGGTGTATGGATCGGACTTAATGTGGAAGAAGGAATGGGAAAAAAAGATTAGTTTGCAATAGCTTATGTAAATGGTATTGACAACTAAAAGTAGATTGGTGGCAATATAAATAAAAACAAGTTGAAAAATTTTGAGTATGACTGAATTGCCATACAATGATGAATTGTGAAGGTAAATCCTGTTTGCATCTGATAACCTTTGTAATTAACAATCCTGAATTCTAATTCACGTTTACCTAAATCTATAGTGAACTCCTTCTGCACCAAATCCCCTAGAAGGAAAGGATCTCTTCCATAAAAACAATTAATTGTAAAGTCAATGAAAAAAACGAAGGTTTTCATTTTCTCCAAAGAGTAATCTGTTATTGTGATTAAAGCAAACTGTTATGCTGGGGGCTGTCATTTTCTTAATACTTGGCATGTTTATGTAAGAATGCAAGGATGTTTGTGTAGGATAAACCATTGACCCAAGAAAGGTATTACAGCAGTGGAAACAGACATTGTCTAGGCTTAGGAGAAGAACCTCTGACCCTTTGAGAAATAAGTTACATGAGGGAAGGAAGAATCTGATTTATGAACTAGATAGAAAACAATGAAACAGAAAGTTCTCAGCTTCCAGAAAGAAGACTACTGCTAAGAGAAAGGATGGGTTAAGACCCTCTAGAGCATAAGAACATCCTTAGCTCCCATGTTAAATGGCTGACTTTAGGCCCTGGCTAAACAGGGAGGCCAACACTAAGGTCAGGGAAGTGGGCATGAGAACAGTATGCAAACACCTAAACTGTATAGAGAAATATAAGGAATGTCAGAACTATGAAAGGAATATCAAGTGTATATTAAACCAGCTATATCCATATATTGTATAACCTAAATCATGTCACATTTTACAATAGCATGAAAAACCACTATTTAATCAAGGTAAACTTAAAAACAAAGGAATTGGTTAAGAACTTTGGCTGATAATTGTTCACATTCATCCAATTATTTGTACATGGTGATAATTAAACTATGCAAACCACAGTAATTATTTTACACACACACTGTCTGCAAAGTATCCAGCCATGTAATAGAAAATATACAGAGGCATTTATGGCTGAATTTTTTCTGGACAGCCCTCATAGATATAATTTTTCTTTCAATTGCACCTTTTCGAAAATGAGGTCTGAAGAGAAACTTCTCTTCTTCTATTTGGTAATCTCTCAGTGTTCTGCCCTTCAACAGTGTCTGTCCTTTTGGGTTTTTTTTTTTTTTTTGGTGTTTTTTTGTTTGTTTGTTTGTTTGTTTGTTTTATCTCTTAACATTTACTTCTTCCCTGAGAAGGTTCAAGCACCACGGTAGTGGTTGGAAAGCAATCGCCTGATTCCTGGGGATAAGGAAACCGCTATAGCCTAGTTCTGAACCATGGCCAGGGGACCAACCTTCCTTCACATAGGTCCAGAGAATAATCCTGCAGAGAACTTAAATGACTAGAGAGTAAAGGGGACAAAGAAGATGAACATCATTTTCCCCAAACTATTTGTCTTTTTTCTTATTCACACCACTGTTTCATAGATTTTCCTGAATTCAGGTGTAGACAGGCTGATATCTGGAGACCAGAAAGAAAAAAATAGATAGAAGCCTTGAAATACTCCTCATCATGCAGCCAATGGGACTCTGACTACAAATGCAAAGGGAAGGGTGAACTTTTGTCACATGCAATCAATGTAGCAAAGGAGTATCATTCTAACTTTTAAAAAATGATGCATATTTGGAGAAGGTAGTTATGTAACTTCATCCAATTGACTTATCAGATGCTGGGTAGCCATGGGCTTGTATCACTCAGATATCGCTCAGAGAACACTTCCTTAGAGAAGTATAGCTAGATGACAGCCTTCAGCTAAATACACTGCAGCACTAACCCCATGGGTACACGCCTCAAGTGGCTCCCAACCAATGACAGAACCTGGTGGAGGTCATGCTCAACCTGGGACTCTTCCAACAAGCAACCATATCATGGGCCAAAGGCTCTTCTTGCCTGCTCCTGCTGTCTCTTCACTTTATCTCTGAGATGTTTCCTCTATCAAAGCTCTTGTACTTCTCTAATATCAACTTGATGTGTGCTTCTGGTATGACACTTAGCTTACTTACATACGAGTATGTGACAAAATTGGACAAATTCCAGTAAAACCAGTAGAAGATGTAAATGGTTAAACTGAACTATTTCACTTACACATGCACCCTTCCAGCCTTCTCTCGCTTCTTTTTTTCTGTTCATCTCTTTTTTCCCCTCTGTGACTCCCAATTCCTTTTCCAGAACCTGTCTAAAGTTATTGTGACAGCTGGGAAAACAGAATGAAGTTTGGCAGGTCTTTTCCAGCAATAGTTACAAGAAATGTTCAGAGAGATGAGTAGATGTCAGAGAGCAGCACTATTAATTCCATTATCTTATTTCAGTGCATATGGACCGTTCTTTCACTGACACTTCAGAAAGGGGAGGGAATGACCACATTTTTGTTCGGCTCTGAACTGGTTAGGGGTGTTGAAGGTAGAAGAGTGAAGGGTGTAGTAGCATTGTCATGAAGAGGCAATCACTCCCTATTTTGAAAGTCTGCTCCAGTCTTAGTTTCTCAGGACAACAGAAATTACAATATTTAGAATAACTGTAGTAAGATTTCATTTTATTAAAAAATCTTTTAAAATATGTATACGAAAAGTAAAACAAGAAGCAAATCTTTCTAAATGGGATTGTGATTGAAGGCTTTACTTAAATGTATCCTTCAGGGTTCTTCAAGAGGAAATAAGCATTCAGATAATGGCAGACTTTCCTGATGACTAAAGAAATATCACCCTTTTCTCCATCATAATTCCAAAATTCCTTGCAAAGTCCTTGAAATAGGCAGTTTCTGGAAAGAGATGTGAAAAGGACCTATTCAAAAGGCAAAGATGAATTATTTTAGCCAGACCTTTACACAGCTTTCACTGAACAAAAACCTGGATGTAGACTAAGTCTGTTGCTTTGACAATAATACAAGTCCATATTCAGATACGAGTTAGAAAAGCAAGTTGTTACGAAGTGATGGATGCAATAGACAAGGAGGAACTGCAAGAACTAGAAGGTCGTATACTTAGATAAGCTTCCAAGATCATGACATAAAACATTTTTCATTATTAAACTGGAATTCAATTTAATTATTTTCTAAGATAACTTTTTAAATGAATGGAAAGTTATCATTTTCTAATAAACTTAAAGAAAGAGACAGTCTGTGTGGGGGAGGAGTGAGAGAGTAATCCATTTATTACCTGAGTTTTCTATGGATAATCTATGGTGATCTTTCACTATGGCTGGTTTTCATAACATTTAAATCACTGTGACATTACAATAGGAATGTAATTCTTCACATATTTATTTTACATAGACTGAAGAGTTCATAGATATAATATCTTAATTACTTTCACTTGGAAGAAATTTAAATGGTATGTGTTATTTTAGGAGCTTTAAGTTTAAAATCTTACATGTTTAATTTAAATTAAGTAATATATGGATGTATTTAATAAAAGATTCATTTTTGAAGAATTAGAGTATTGTAAACATAACTGAAAATATTTATTTGCCTAAAAATTACCTAAAACATTTTGTTCTATTTACATTTTACACGTATGTTTCAACACATAAATTTCAAAACTGATCTGTCTATACTATGCATAAGCTTCAGTCAATACACTTTAAAAAATGTATGCTTTTTACAGTAGCATTTACAAGAATTAGATAGAAATACTCTTGAAAATCAATTTTTAAAAATGAACAAATATTACATAAATATATAAAAATACTTGCATAACTTGGAAGTAATGAAGTGGAAAGTTTTCCAAGACATGTCATTAGATGGAAAAAAGAAAAGGAAAGGAAAAAGGAAACCACAAGTTGCAAATGCAGTATGGCACAATGATTAAATCACAGACTCTGGAACTGTAACAGACTGACTGAGTTTGAATATTGCTTTTGCCACTTCCTACCTGTAGGAAAGTTAGTTATTTTTAAATCTATTTTATACATAGGTTTCCTTTGTAAAATGGAAGTCAAAATGTACTTACCTCATTGGGCCATTATAAGGATCAAATTAGTGGTGATAACATGAAATAATTGTAACAGTACCTGGTACAAAATCAGCACTAAGTTAGTGCTTATTTATTTACATATAGAATAGCTGCTTTATGTTAAATGCCCACAGATACACAATGCAAAGCTACTATTTTATGTTAACATAGATATGTATGCAAATACACAGTGAAAGACATATAGATGTACACAAACTGATACTAATGTATACTACAGGCATTAAAGATGATCCTTTGTTTCTTTTTGAGTATTTTTCATAAATAATATAATTCATACATTATTTTTGTGATTAAATTTTAAAAACTTTTATCCATATATTGACTGCAACAATAAAAAATAATAGTGAAGATTACATTCATTAACATTGATATAAAAACATATTTACACATGTAAGTGCAAACAAGTAGTTCAAAAGATAGTGTTAACTGTATTAATATAAACTCATTTATGTAAAATTATGTGTTTGTATTTGTATATGAAATGATAATGTTAATGACTAATCTGGTTAGGTGACTGAATTTCTTCATATGTAGGTAACGTGTACACATAACTTGTATACATAATTTTTTTTAAAAAACGTTGTAAAAACTACTTCATTGCAAAAAAAAAAAAAAAAAGAAAGCAACAGTGAGTCTAGCTAATTATGCATTATGCAACATCTTGCATTCAAAATGCGTATGTCAAGAGCACAGCCAAGTACCATCGACGAAGGAATCAATTAGAAAGGTTATGAATGTACTTACCCACCAAATGCCTGGAGTGCAGAAAATTTGGAAGCATCCAAACCATTGCCACTTACTATTCGAGCCTTAAATTAAAAGAGAGAAAAAAACAAAACAAAAACAAACAGACTTTTAGCATACCACCGTTGTGTATAGAGGACTTTGGGACATGGGTCAACTGCACTAGACACATAACACCTAGTATGACAGATGCTAAGCAGGGTCAGCTCCAAGTCAAAGCTATTGTGTTTTTGTGGGGGAGGTTTTGAAATAAGCTGTCAGCATTTAAACAAAAGCACTGGCAGAGTTCAGGAAAATATTCAAAATACTATTTGCCCTTAAAACTTGATATGTGCAGTGAAGATCATGAATCAGTCAAGGAGAGCATGATTAGCCAGACTTAAGAACAGATGCTGAGTTTGACCGTAGCAGACCCCTAGGTTGGCAAGTGTAAGCTAAAGTAAGCGCAGCTGGCAAGGTGTAATCTCTTCAATAAATGCAACATATTGTGGAAACACTTAAAGGACAACCAAAGAATGGAAAGCTGGGATAACATGCACATTTCACAACTAAAACAGAGAAACCAAAACAGGTCTAATATGTCACAAACAAACATGTACAAAAGACAAGATCCCTCAGAAGGGAAGAAAAAGTATGATTTAAAACCTTTTCATCCACAGAACTGCTATCTGAAAAAGAATCAGGAAAAGAAGGGATGTTAGATGGAGTACTTTTCAAGAAATCAAACATATATACGAACAAAGTGTTACTATGTTACATTATTTAAAATCATAAATGAACAGAATTTCAAGGCTGAACTGCAAGGAAAGAGGGCTATTTATTTGGTCATAATTTAAAGAGCTGAAAATGTGCCAGAATGCTTGAAAAGTATCAAAGGGTGATTACAGGATTTATGAAAGACAATGCAGCTTACAAAGAAAAGAACACAGTTGAAGAATCAAAGTCCTAGTCTCCACCTGAGGCTCTGCCACATACTGTGTTGGGCAAACTACCAAATTCTCTAGAGTATGGACCTAACTCTGCAATAAAGTCACTTTTACCTATTTGCTTCCAGCCATTGTTGAGAGGGTCAATTTAGATCAACATACGTAAAAGTAAACCTCAGTGACTATATAAACTAAAAATGTTTTGTTAAAGCATCATTTATATATGGCTTCTCATATCATAATACTTAAAAGCTACAAATCTAATTAAATATACTCTATTTTGCAAACAAGAAACTGATGCCTGAAGGGGTTAAGTGATCTGATTAAGATCACAAACCCAAGGCTCCTGATCCCCTATATGCTGCCCTTCAGATCCACTGTTTCAGGTGAGTTAATCAAAACAGGGAGAGTGGCTGGTGTATAGTTCTCCAGTACAATTTATGACAAATCACAAGGTCAACACTTCCCAGTTTCAATTGCTCATGGGCCCCAGTAGATAAACAATGGACTAAACATTTTTTTTTTAACTCAAGTCTGTATCTGCAAGGGCCATCATGACATGGTCTATTTCCACCTTACATAGTACTATTGCTCTTAAACTTATTAATTCAGCTTTGCTTGTTTGTATAAAGAAGAAGGGACTCCTCTATAAATACAAGTTGGCAGAAAGCTAGAGCTACAGTGACCTTGGGGTTCATGTAGTCTAAACCCCTCATTTTTAATAGATGAGCCCCATAGAGATAAATAAGAGATGATGTTTGTCCTAGGTCACATAACTCAATGATTTTACTGATGAAAGTCTGAAATGCATTTGTTTTCTTGAATCATTAATTACAGATGAATTACCATAACTAAATATTTTTGTGCAATATGTAAGTGATTTTACAATATCTCAGAGTTATATCTTTGAATACAAAACAGGGTAACTAAAGTACAATATAAAGTACAAAAGATGAGTCTTGTTAATGGCCATAAATATTTTTAAATCCTGAATATAGAAAATAAAATTCAGCATTACATCAGAATAATACATCATATCCATAAAGATTTTATCATAAGCATGATTTAAAATCATGAAATAAAATTACTATGATATATAGACTAGTCAGAAAATACGTATCTGCATTACATTAGGTCCCAAAAAGTCATCTGATAAAATTTAAAATCTTTTTGTTTTTTTAAACCTGAAAACTCATTTTAATTCTAAATTTTAATATCTCAAAAAAAACTTATTTTCAAAGTCATCAATTTAATGGTGAAATATTAGGGCATCCCTAACATTATTAAAAGTAAAACAAGAATGTTCACCACCATCAACTTAACTTATTTCTAGAAATTCTGACAATATATTAAATCATGAAACAGGGCAAGAAAGCAATATAAGTGTTAGAAGGCAGGATAGAAAGTTGTTACTGTTTTCAGGAATTATAATTTTAAGCCCAGAAAACAAACAAAAAATCACTTGGAAAAATATTAGGATTAATAAAATAGTTATAAAGGTGAATTTAAATAACCAATAAACGAAATAGCAATAGTAAGTTATTTCCCACATACTAGCAATAACTAGGTTGGAAAACAATGACATGAAATCTGATTTTAAATATTTCATACTTGGCATGGTCTCTCAAAAGTATCAACCAGCTCACTGACCAAAGGTGATCCTAACAAAGCCTCAAGTATTTCCCAGATGCTAAACTTGATTATACTTTTCAACTTTTTCATTCACAGATTCATTCATTCATTGAGTACATATTTTTATTAATTATCAACAAACACATCTGGCTCATTTCCACTCCTTTCTTGTCTATCTGCTGTATTTTCCTCCTTGAAACCTTTCATAACAGATACGATTGTATCTCTCCCCTTTTAAAACCCATCCATGTTACCCAATGCCCACAGGAGAGGGAAGGAGGTCGGCATCTGCTGCAGGCTTATAGCTCACCTGTCAGTCCTCATGCACATCCGACACTTTGGCCACAATTATGTTTTTGCTCTTCCATCTTCATGCCATTCTCTTTGATGTGTACCCATATGCCTTTGAATTTTCAGTTTCCTTCCCCTAAAACAAGTGCACCTTGCTCTTCATCTAGCTAACTGCCTGTCAGCTCCAAAACTCAACTGATGCATAAGCCCTCTTTCTGGAAACTTTCCAGGTACTTGTGGTCTTTGTACATGAACACTCCACACTGTATCCCTCTTGTCTAATGCTCATCCTTGGCCAGTTTTCTTATCTAAAATCATCTTAGATACATTCTCCTTAATAATTTTTAAACTTTCTTTTCTTAACTTCTACCCCAATTCTAAAATATAGTGGATGATCAATAGATGTTTGCTCAACATTGAATAACTTTAAACAAGCTACACCACTTTATGGAAGTATCTAAAAACATGAATAAAGGAAACCTATTATAAAGGAAGATGAACAGTTTTGTAACAGATTTATAGAGTTAAAATCCTAATGACAACTTGTGATTTGAAATTATCCTAATTTCACGTGTAACTGAATAAGTGAAAACATCTAAGACTTTTTAATATTAGAATTATGAAGTATATACAAATATTAAAAATCTATAAATGCTAAAATATTATGGTCCTGATACTTAATTCTATCACCCATAGCAAACTAGTATAATTTTAAACACTGAAAATAAATCCATGTATAAAGATCTGCATTGTTTCATAATTATAATATAAAATTGGAAAAAGACATATGATCAAGTAGAAGTATGAGTTGAAAATTTTGTTGTATGACCTGGATACAATAATTTACAGTCATTAAAAATAAATGGACTAAAAGACTATATAAAATGTATAAAAGTTTATTACATGTATACACATATGCATGTACAATATAAAATTATATATGTATATATTATACATTACATACATGTAGCCAGTACACATACACACACACACTCTCACTCTCTCTCTCTCTCTCTCTCTCAATGGCTTTGTTTCGATTGCCTTTTATTCTACACACAGTTGTTTTGCTTAGTCAAATTGTAGTTAAACCTCTGTAATTACACGCTGGATACTTCCTATAAAGATGCTTCCAATGCTCCTTTCCTTAGAAGTCCTATCATCTCACAACAAGGTCCTGTTGCATTTCAGTGACTTAAATTTGATAATATAGGACTATGGTACTTCTATCTACTTTGTAGTGAAACCTCAATAAATGGGATTAAAGTTCTTTGACTATACATTTAATGTCTCAAAATTCCACAAACTAGTAATTAAAAATTGATTTGAAACTGAGAAAATGTTTACTAGGTGAACATCACTATTCAACCATACTGCATGGGAAACTAAAACCTTAAGCTTATAGAAATGGACATAATACATGTCTGTTTTCTGAGTATTAAACCTATCAGAGATTCTTATGTGAGCATACCTAAGAATAAAATTTAATGTGATTTAAAGCAACATGTGACATCCTTAACCCTCAGTTTTTCTTCATGTATAAGTGGAAATAAGGTGTGACCAGCATATGAAGTTTGACAATTAAGTTTGAGAACTATCTACTGTGTGCTTACACTGGCAGCACTGTACAAACCACTCAGTAAGGTTTCATGACCTTGGTGTATATCTACGTATCACAACTATGTTTGTGTTAATGTGTAGCTGTGTCTTGCTGAGTGGTGTTCATTGTTGTTGTATGTTTTTGTGTGCCGTTGCAAGAATATTGGAGCTTGAATAAGAGCAATGAACAAACATTAAATTTCTTGTTCAACTTGGCAAGAGTGGAAGTGAAATCAGGAAGATGTTAATCCAAGTTGATGCGGATAATGCCATCAAGAAAACAGTAGTGTACAAATGAATTAAACATTGTTCTGAGGGGAGAGAAAGTGTCACTGATGAAGAGAGGTCAGGGTGGCCATTGAAAAGCAAAACTGACAAAAACGTTGCAAAGATTTGTTGAGTTTTGTATCAAAATCATCAGTTGACTGTAGCAGACCAAGTAAAATTGGGTGCAAAAATGGTCCCAAAGTAGCTCACCAATGAACAAAAGCAAAGGAGAGTCAAAGTTTGCTAACGTGGCTTCGAGAGGCAAGATGAAGTTTTGGGTCATGCTATCACTGGTGATGAAACATGGGTATATCAATACAATCCTGAAACAAAATGTCAAAATGCACAATAGAAGTCAGCCAATTCGCCACAACCGAAAAATTTCCATCGGTCCAAATCAAGAGTCACAAAGATATTGCTAACCTTTTTTTTGACTATCAGAGGGATTGTTCATTATGAATTTTTGTATCGACTGGACAAACAGTCAACCAGTTCACATGTGGAAGTGCTGAAAAGACTGCGTGAAAAAGTTAGATGTAAACAACCTGAACTTTTCACCAACTCGTGGCTCTTGCATCACGACAATGCACCAGCTCACACAGCACTGTCCGAGAGGGAGTTTTTAGCCAGTACACAAGTAACTGTACTGGAACACCCTCCCTACTCAACCTGATCTGGCCCCCAGTGACTTTTCTTTACCCAAAGACAAAGGAAATACTAAGAGGAAGACATTTTGATGATATCCAGGACATCAAGAGTCTTACGACGACAGCTGTGATGCCCATTCCAGAAAAAGAGTTCCAGAATTGCTCTGAAGAGTGGACTAGATTCTGGTATCAGTGCATAGCTTCCCAAGGAGAGTACTGCAGTCACCTGTATTCAGCAATGAGGTATCTAGCACTTTTTCTAGGATGAGTTTGCAAACTTAATCATCAGACCTTGTATATCTAAAGTTCCTAGCTCTAAACTCTATGATTTTTGTGTTTGTATGTACCATGAATTTCAGTATAAAAAAGACTATTTACTTACTAGTTACCACAAAAAAATATTTAAAATATATAATCCCTAAATTTGAGATATTTAATTTCATTTTTTAAGATAAAAGTAAAAATAGTGTTTACACTCTTGATTTTATGATTATACATACTTTCTGTTATGGACATGTTAATGGAAGACTTCTCTAAGTTTATAAAGAATTTGATTTCTATCGTGTTATCTAGCTTAGCAATTTTCTTAAACTTCTTTGCTCTAAAGTCAGTGATAATATAAATTGCCCTCTGGTGCTAACATTGTTCACTATTTGCTTTAGGGATAGCTTTGCTTTATTTACCATTATATTAAAATAAATATGACTTTTAGAGCATGTATTGTATGTCTGAAAGTCATAATATGGGAATGAACACAGTTCAGAGAAAAGCCTACATGTAATCAGAGGATTGTTGAGTTGCCATTAATCTTAGATTAACTACTATGTGCTAGATATTCTACAAAGCACTTTATCTGCTGTTTTATTGAATCCTGTCAACTGCTTTGAGAGGTATCAATATTTGTTAGATGTTATCAGGCGGAGAAAGCACTTTGGCATAACTCACATTTCAGTCACTTCTGAATGCAATGATATAGGTGCTGAGTGAAAAATTAATGCTAATGTAACTCATATCTCATGTACTGTTTCGTTGTTGCTGTTAACTTATGGACTGGGGTAACATGAAAAAATTGAGTCACAATGACAATACAATATGATATGAATTTATGAAAGATATGAATAAGGTGATACGGGAGCACAGAGAAAAGATCTCCTACCTCTGCCGCCCGAGAGGACATTGGTTTTGAAAAGAATTCATGGGGAAGATGATTTATGAGTGGGTGTTTGTCAGATGAATGAAAGCATTCTTGGTAGAGAGAAAGCACTGAAGCTTGAAAGAGTATTAGGAACTGAAAAATGGGAGAGTGATAATAAAGAATTTTTAAAAATGAAAGGTAGATAAATAGGGTTCATAGCATGAAAGTCTTTATGATAATGTAATCTATTAAAAATTTATATTATACCCTAATTGCAATATGGAATCACTGATTGTTTCTAAGCAAGACAATGACATGTAACATGACTAGAATTTTATTTTCTGTTTTTTAAAATTCAGACCAGTCTTCTGGATAATAAGGCAGAATAAGATGATATGGAAAGATTCTGCATTCCAGCCCACCTACTCATATATCATGATCCCACACACATATACAAATGCTAAGTAACCATTTTTAAAACTTTAAAACATGTCCAAGCTCATGAAGAAAAATAATATAATCCCCTAATACCTATAAATGAGGTGGCAACTCAAAACTAATAGGGAATGAAGCAACAATCAAAATTGCTCACAGGAGTACTGGAACCACTCATACATTCAGCGAACGTTTATCAAGTGCCCCTAAGTGGTAGGTATTGTGCTAGGGAATAAAGACACAACACTTGAAAATAAAGATACATACCACTACTTTTCCCAGAACTTTACCGGTGAGCCCATAGCCCAGAATCTGTGTAAAAGAAAAGCTAAAACCTTTTTTTTTTTTTTTTTTTTTTTGAGCTGCCTGGATAAAACAGAAAGTCAAATACACTCATCCAATATAAATTCATGAGATAAAAATTCCTATAAGAATGGAAAAACAAGAAAGTTTTTTGTCCACCTAGGTATGTAAATAGAAAAAGAAATTACTCTGACAATTGGAACCTCTGGCCTGTACCAATGCGGGTTGAGAATTCACAGACTGAAATATATTTATTCGTCTTACATAAAATACTATTAAAACTGATGATATGGGAGGCAGGTCCAAGATGGCAGCACAGGAAAACCCTGAATTCACCCCCTCCCACAGACACACAGACTACACACCTCCATATAAAGTAATTCCCCCTGAAGAACAACTGAGGCTGCTTGAGCAGCTTCTGCACAACAATGGGGAAAAAACAGCACATAGAGGAGGATGGGAGGAACAGAGAGGGAGTTATCATGGGAACCCTACCCTTGAGGGAGCAATTTGCAGTAGGGAGGGGTATCACTGAGGGACTGAGTGCAGTCTCAGGAGCCCTGGGGCACAGAGACAGAAAAGTGGTTCGAAGAGCACTTAGACTGTACTGGTGGTGGAAATCCATTTAATAATCCCAAGGCACTTTGCAAACGGGAGGAACCATGTACACTAATAATTTGTGGGAACTCTCCAGGATCACAGGTATAGTGAGCACCATTGTTTCTGTTCCCCTACTCCTAGACAGCATGGGTGGAATTCAGTCCAAGAGCTCTAGCCAACCTACAAATCCACCACAGTACACACTGGGCCACTTTCACTAATGCTCACTCCAACCCTAGTCAGCTGGACTGCCAGAGTGTCACAGGAGCCACATACCCCAGGCCACTCCACACCACACCCAGTCTAGACCTGACCAGCTGGTCCGCCATGGAAAACCTATTAGCCATGGGCCCCATGAAACCCTGGTGTATGCCTGCCTCAGCTTCAGCCAGCCTCCCGAAGCCACTGGGCAGAGGCAGCCTGCACAGAAGTCACTTCTAACAAGGCCACAGCTGTCTCATCAAATCCATAGAAACAAACACAAAACCAAACAAAATGAGGAGACCACAGAATAAGTTATGAATGACAGACAAGAAAAATTCCCCCAAACAGTGAAACAGAGAGCCCCCATATACACACACAAACACACATACCTCCACAGGGACTTATACAATGGAAATAGCAGTAAAAAAAACCACGAGGAATTAACGAAGTTTCCACAAATGATTTCCACGTGAAAAAAAAACAAAAGAAAATTATATTCATTTCTCAAACCATACACATGAGTACATATTTGCTGCATGAAAACCTAAATGTGTAGAAACTTTAAATTTAGAAATATAGTATAAATGATACACATTCACATATGAGAGCTGTCCAGAAAGTATCCAGCCATGCAATATGAAAAATAAAGGCATTTATGGCTGGATTTTTTACCTGGACAGCCCTTGTATATTGCCATGAATTTTTAGATAAGACACAAAAGCATAAATCTTAAAAAGAATAGTATCTCATCAAAAGGAAAAACAAAAGCTGAAGATATTTACAACACATACACCACATAGAGGATGAACTTGGCATCCATAATAAAAGAACTCGAAGAAAAACAGCCCCATAGAAAAATAGGAAATGCATTCATTTCAACATGCAATTCACTAAGAGAAATTCTGAATTAACAATAAACATAGAAAATATAGCAGTGCTATATTATTTCACAACTTCTGAAATGGAAAAACAAATTATATATCTGAGACTGCCATGTTGCTATGGTTGAAAACTTCCATGAAGAGCTCTTGGTAGTTAAATTTATATGATCACTCTGGAGAAAAAAATTGCAGTTTCTAGCAAGGTTAAATTTTGCTACCTTTTTACCCAACAATTCTGCTTATAGGTATTTGATGTGTAACTTTGGCACGTATGTATCAGATGATATGTAAAGAGATGTTTACATTATTTGTAACAGCAAAAAAATGATACAGTATAATACCTATTCACAGGGAATGGATAAATTTTGATATACTGATATGGTAAAATATGCTAAAATAAATTAGACCAATAGGCATCAATGTGAATAGTTTTTAAGAACATTGAATTTTAAAAAGTGGCAGAATTATCTAGTATGAAATTATTTACATAAAAAGTTTTAAATCACAAAGCTCCACTTCTGTAGTACTCACGAGCAGTTATATTACGACAACATAGCCTGGAAGTATACTCATGAAATGTATTTTTAGTAATCTTCCCTGGGAAAGGAAGAGAATGAGACTAGAGAGCCAAATAATCTTTAAGGAAGAGCAGTATCTCCTTTCATGTCTCACTATTTAACACCAAACACCACACTCCTCTCTACCTCCCATACTCACCCCCATGCACCCTTAAGTATTCTTTGGCATTCCATTTTCCCCTCAGAGAATGGTTCCTTTGATGACAGGGACCTCTTCTGACAATTACTCATAAGGTGTAGCAGACCATAGAGCAAATAACACAGATACATTCAGTACTCACTTGTTGGAGTTAAGGTATTTTGGAACCAAAGAGCTTTTAGAGATTGTATTGCCTGCTGGTTTTCAAACGGTGTTCTGAGAAGTCCTAGGGCTCCCCAGAGAGGCTGCAGGGAGTGAGAATGGGCTTTGGCAGCTAGGACGGTGCACTCATCTGCCATCTCTGGTTCAAGTACAGCAGTTCTGATTTTATCTGCGTTATAATTGTGGTGCCATATATGACTGTGTTTACAAAAACAGTTTCTCTCTTAAGAGGAGGATGAGAACCACTGAGTTTAGACATTTGTGTTTTTTATATGAAAATAAAAAGTTTAAAGTCATTCTCCAGTAAGGGCATATGGTTCTTCATTTAACTGATTTGATGTTTACAGAATTCCCAGCACAACAGGAAGTGGTTAAGGAAGCTTTATGTTGGAGCCTTTGGTTCCTAACATCCATCTTCTCATAGCACAGGAAAAGGAGGGTGTTCTTCCAAGTTCGAGTCAGAAGTGAAAGGATAATTACGTTTAATTCACCAACACAGCAATTCTGGTATAAATTCAAGGAGGAAAGAGAAGGTAGAATTTGCTCCCTTAAAATTCCGCAGTGTGCATCAAGCCTTCGTCTAACAATTGAAAGAATGAGCCATCAACTGCCAGGGGGATAAATTTTACATTCATTTAACCTAGGAACCCTGTAAATAAGCATTGTGCATTAAAGAAAGTGCAGTGGTGTGCGAGCTTTTGGAAAGCAATTGTTTACTCTTGTCTGAAGTTGCAGGAGGAAGAACTAAGTCATCAAGTTTCATTCCTGCCTCTGTTAGCTTGGCAATCTCTAATGGAAGCCATTCATGAGGCTAATCAGTTCTCTTCAAGGAAATCACTAAAAAGGGGTATAATTATATTAGGCACCAAAGCTTGTGAGGGAGAAAATTCACAAAAACCGACTTTGATATTTACTCTAGTCTCTGCTTAATGGTCTAGAAAACTAATAATCACTAATTTTCACAAAAAGATGTCACATGGCTAGAGATACAGTGATCAGATAAAATTCAATTCCATATGTTTTTCTAATGAATGGAAGTCTCTCTTAATCATTTTGAAACCAGCTACCCCAGAATACATTGTTTTATTCCTGTGCTATCTTCACAAGTCTCCAAATCATGGAAAGCAATCTTACTTCCCAGGTTATACACTGGAGACATGTTGCATTCAGATCTTATTTGATCCAGCAAGTGGCATGACAGTATTTTCCTCTGTTCTTCCAGGTATAGAGTCTTTGAAAGTTCTGGTTGTCTTTTATAGAATTTCTCAAGTTAAGAATTATCTATTAACATTTCTACTTGAAACAGAAAGACCCGCAACTTTACTTGAAGATGATGTTTAAACTGCCACGTTGTCCCTGCTAGCCTCTAAGGAAGATGGTATAGCTACCAAGCAGGGTGACTTTGATGGGGAAAGATTTATCACAGTATGTCTGAACATATGTTGTAGGCAAAGGAGAAATATATCTCATTATATGTATCCCAATAATTTATCCAATAATGCCCCAGATATATTAATATCCATGATATTCCTCCCCTGCATCTCACAAGCCATGCTGTTTTACAGTGATTCCACCTCTTATTAGGTGTGGATTATTCAGAATGAAAATTAAGTGCAATATTATTTGTATTAGTCAGAAAATACTTTGTAAAAAATATGCCTCTACTGGCAGAGAAGTTGCCAACTATTTTTAGCTTTCAGTTTTGTAACGTATTAGTTGGAGGCTGAGATACCAACAGATAAAAACGTTCTTAATCCCAAATAGGAAACATCTGTCCATGCAGGCAGTGCAGAAGACAGGTACCGGGGGTGGGCTGGCAGGGTGACGAGGCCCAGAGCCCCATGCTAGCTGAAGGAACTGAAAGCCTGCGTCCATATTCCGGGGTGGGACTCACTCCATATACCTCCCAGCTGAAACTATGGAAAGCAAATCCCCTTCCTGGATTATAACACGAAGACACAGAAACTGATTTTGCATTCAGATCTCCTTTGACCCAACAAGTGGAATAATGACATATTTGTCTCTATTCTTCCTGGTTCAGAAGCAAACCAGCTCAAGATGGAACAGTTACGTGGCAGGCTTCCTCCTCTGAGGTGGCTGAGGAGTGCCTCTGTCTAAGGGTTGGTTAAAGTTGTAGTGTCCCCTATAACAGACTCCTTTCCTTGTAATCACTAAATCAACCGATGGAGAGAAAGTCAACTGACTGCGTACCTTTACCTCTTTTAAATGTACCACCCCTATTTTTTGGACAATAGAAATGGAGAGAAAAATGTCACGCTACAGCTTAGAAAAGAACAAACCTCTTCCTTTGATCATCAGTAACTTTTACCTAGCTTTGTAGGTTAATCTATGGGGAAAAATTTAAGATAACTTGGTATAATCTGAGACTTGAAATCAAGTCTACTGCAATACCATAATTATACTAGATAATTTTTCTTGACCTAAATTGAGATTTTTAAATATAAGCATTATTTAGTGAAATACATTTTTGTTGAAATAACTAAAAAACAATTATTAAACCATTAGCTCCAAAAATTTGCTACAGATCCAAAAAGAAAAGTCAGTCCTACAAAACAAAACAAAAAAACCCAGTTAATTCTTGTATTTTGTTAGACACTTGAAAAATTCTCTGAAGTATTTGTTTTTCCCTGTTTTACAATGTATGCTATCAAAGTCACAGAAACTGTCCTTTTGTTCTTTGTTCATACAAGTTTGCAGTAACTTCTAGTATAACAGACTAAAATTACAATAGTCTCAAGACTCAAGTCAAATCTAATGGGAAGTTTCATTTCAAAGGGTGCTTCTGATCTTTTTATGTAATCCTAGAATGAAAATAAAGAGACCTTTAGAGATGATCTAATCTACTCTCATGTTTCCTTAAAAGTGGACAACAAAATCATCCCAACATAATGGAAATAATGCTATTTACTATAAAAGCTTTAGCGAAGACACTACTTCCCGTAAGTGCTGTATATCACATGAATTCCATCTAATAGCTGAGCTCTCATTCTGTAGGAAAGGAGCAGTATCACTGAAAGCCAATTTTGCTCTTCTCAACTGGGTTCCAAAGTCAAATTAATAGCATACATTGGAAGGAGTGCCCTAGTTTACTGCCTCTCCTGCAGACCAAGGACCTTCCACAATAGGAATCAGCTGTTCATCTTCACAACCAACTACTTTCTAACCCAGTGCCTGGTACATACTTGTGTACATCAAGCAAACATGAAAGTATTGCAAGTGACTCAAAAACTACATTGCTACTAGCTTGGAAATGTTTATATTGATATTTGAATGATTTTAAAATATGAATGTAAGTCCTTTATTGTTATAGCATTTCCTCCTCCTCCTGTCCATAGGTAGCCCTTGTCTTTAGCCTTATGATATTCAATATTCATGTATTAAAAATTCAGATAATGGATCAGGCAACTGGTTGCAATATGAGACTAAGATTTGAAATAAAGAAAACTGTCAAAAATATTAGTCATAATTTTCTTTTCATATAAATTAAAATAGAATAATAATGCATTTGCTAACTTTCTGATATTATTCTGCATAAAAATATATTTAATTTTAATAAGATCAGAGGATGCCCACTGCAGACTAACCTGTGAAATAAACTAATTTGGAGAATTTGTTTCCAAGAACACAAGTGCAGTCAAAACGCATCTTCATTACACAGGGTAGGGGCACATGTCTGGGCAAGAATACTCCCCGAGCCAGTATTCCACTCTGCGAAGCCGAGTCCGAAAATTCAAAAACCAAAGACCACTTTTTCTGTCTGGCCTGACTGCTGACGGCCAGTTTTAAACTTGATTCAACTTTCACAACTGTACAATTGCCATTAACCACATAGCTGATTTAATATTTTGGCCAGTTTAAGCCTGAGTCACATGGTAGGCACCCAAAGTGTTTTCAGAGGAGGCATAGAAGAAACGAATGGCTGCAGAAAGGTTTGGTGGTGGGTAATACGATGTGAACAGACAGCACGTGGAACAGAAAACAAAGGATTAACTATCAAAAAAAGAAGAAATGACTTTTCTGCTGAAATGAAAATAAATAAATTACAAGAATGTATGTGAACTGATGATTATATGCTACTTTCATTCTGAGCAAATCTATTTCAAGTCATACTATGTAAACTCTCCAATCCAAATCACTTAAACACCAAACTTGAAAATATTTCATTTAGTGTGATTTTTTTTAAATCAAGTTTTTTTTATTAAGCAGTGCTATATAGTTGTGTATTTTAAAGAAATAGGCAAAATTGAAATGAAAAATATCAACTTTTGTATATTTCCTTTTTCAAAATCATTGTTTTTGTTTTTGATTTTTTAAAAATGTCTTTTTATTGTTAGACTTACTGAGGTGACATTGGTTAACAGAATTGGTTAACAAGACATAGGTTCCAGGTGTACAATTCTACAGTGCATCGTCTGTGTGTTACACCATATGCTCACCTCCAGAGTCAGTTCTCTTTCCATCACCAGATATTTGGCTCCCCCTCGCCTCCTCACTCACCTGCTTTAGTGTGATTTTTTTAAGGTTTAGAAGAGTTTAGGTGGTCATTGGAATATTTCAAGTGCTTATTTTAATATTCTCTTCAACAGAACCTAAGGATCAGTAATGATTCATTTTCATAAGGAAATCACCCACTTTGACAAACTTCGCTCCAGGCTTCAGATCCTGCTCCATATATATCGTCTCCTATTTCTATAAACGTAACTCTCAGAGGTTTCATAATTCTTTCTCATTTTAAATAAGGGCAAGTGCCTCTGAAATGGAATCACTGTGTTACTTAAATCTTCTGAATGAGTAAAGAGATCTAGAAATATTGCTTTACCAACAAAATAGAATTCTTAGAGTTCATTGTAACTATAACCCTAAGGATGACTCTAGCTCATATTGCAGTCACTACCTTTGAAATTTCAAGAGCAAAGTATCTATCTACCTAGTGACCCTCTCTACCTAGGTGAGACTCAGTCATCTCAAATTCAGTAAGTTTAAAATAAAACAGGTCTATTATTCCTCTGCCAATCTTCCTTCTGCATTCTCTTTAAAAGATGGTAATGGCTTCCACCCAGTCATGAAGTCAAAAACCTTAAAGTCATCCTAGACTTATTACATTCATTCTCATACCCAACCATTGACTAAGTCTGGTTGAACTACCTCCTAAATCTCTATTACATTTACACTCTTTTATCTTATCCTGTCACTGACATAGTTTGGATTTTCATGATTTCTGCAATAGTCAGTACAGCTTTTCCTACCTCTGAATTTTCATCACAAAGTGGTAGAAGTGTTTTTGTCATTTATAGCAGAGGGTGTTGTTATTTTTTTTATTCCTTACTCACACAAATGCTTTAAAATGCAACAGAGAACTTGTGTTCAAACTTGGCAATTGGCCAGAAACATGTATCTCTTCTCTTTTTTGTGACTTTACTGAAGTGATAATAAAAAGATTAAAATATACAAAAAGCTTCAGAATGAAAGAAGCATCAAGAAAGAGCCTAACGTGAGTAGTCCTACGAGACGTAACTTACTCATGTTACAAGAACCCATGAGAGAGTTCAGACTGTGACTACCATGATGCGACAAGGACATGGACTGGCAGAAAGGGGTCCAAAACAAGAGAATGATTACCTGGACACAGTATTTGGATCTCCAAGTCCTGTTTACCATTAAGCAATCACTGTCCCAAGAAAGAGAGTCAAGGCGTATTCTCGTGAGAAATTGAATCTGAGAGGCTACGAACCCGGAAATGCCAGGCATGAGATAAAACCATCAAAGTTAAATAAAATCCTATATGTGAACTGTTGAAATACCAGACACCTTGCCGCTTTGCTCCCAGAACCACACCAGCAGGTGTATGCCCCTCTCACTTAGGGGGACTGGAGGCTTCTCCTCTGCACAAAGTGAAGAGCTCAGACGTAAGATACCCAGAGAGTGACATTCACAACCAGTGAAATTTCAGGCTTGTCACATTAACCCACCAGTTAACAAACCTCACCACACAGAATTCACAGTCATATTCCCAGAGACTCATTCTTACATATGAACCAACAGATAAAGAACAATGAAGGACAAACTGCTAATATGAAAGACAGACACAAACCAAAAGAAGAACCCAAATGAACTACAGTTAATATATGGAAAAGTCAGGGAGCCAACTTAAAAATAATGTAAATATAACTCCTTTAGAGAGATAAGAAACTAATTTGAATCATCAAGTAAGAATAAAGTGTTATAAAATATAACTATCAGAGCATTTAAAAATGTATTCTTGTATATTAAAAATCTGATAGCTGAAATAAAACTACTCAAAATGTTGAGAAAAAGAGTTCAGAAAAATCTTAAAGAAGTTAAAACAGAAAGGAAAAAACATGAAGGAAAATAGAACAGGTAAGAAAATCAGAGATCTGCAACCTCAAGTTTAATTCTGGAGAGAAGAACAAAGAAATGTGTGGGGAAATAAGCTGATTCAACAGCTTCAAAAAAAAAGTTACTACAAGCATGTATGCACAGCTGCCTTCTGAACATGAGTATGTTTCTTCCCCCAAAAAAGATTAAAAAGTGTCATACGGATTCTTTCTCAGAAAGTTACTGACCTCCATGATTACTCAACCCCCAAAAGAAATAGGATCTGGGCAGTATCATGAGAACAATGAAAGGAATGCCGAGAATGGTTGCCAACAGACATCCCAGGAATAGAATGAAGCAGGGACCCAGAGGAACAAGCCCAGGCCAAAGTCTGAGGCTTGAGGAGGCTAAGAACAAAAAAGACTTGCCACCATACCTTAAAGGCTCTATATGTTTGGGAGATAATATTGACAGCTGTCTGATAAATAACACGGTACATGCAGGAAAAAAAAAGGAGAGTAATAAAAAATTATGCAAATGATGAAACAAAGTAATCAATGATTCTAGGGAAAACAAAAGATGTTCAAGTAAATAAATAGGACTCTGCTGAGTTTGCATAAAAATGTGTATAGTCATAATAAACAACTATTTCAATGAAAAAAGTGAAATGTAGCTCTCTGAAAAGGGTGAGTAGAGAAAAAAGATGTTGAGGAATTTAACACATATGGACTATATAAATGAAGAGATGATGATTAATAATGAAAATAAAGTAATGGAAGTATAAGCACATTATTTTGACACAGGGAAGTAAACCCCAGAATCTAAAACATTTTTGAGAGGTTGTTGTGAAATGAAGTACTGAGAAGAGGAGAGAGGTAATACTTACTCTAATTTCATTAAATGTCTTTTAGATCATTGATTAAAACAGCAACAACACATTATTTTAAAATCTAAGTAATTTAATGATAGTTTAATTAGGCAGGCTTTGATGAATAATAAATTGTTCAACTGAGTTTCCTGCTTCCCTAAAAAGTTTTGAAATCTTTGTGAGCAGAAACAATACCTTACATGTTTCCTATGTAGTTGACTTTCCAGTGCTATTTCTTTCCTTTCTGTGGATTTATATTTCTATCGGGTATGATTTTCCTGAAGGACTTTAACATTTCTTGAAGCATGGGTCTGCTGGCATCTTTTACCCTCTGGCTGCTTTTAAGATTTATTCTTTCACAAAAGTAGAAAAAAACCCTAAAGTTTATAAGGAATGACAAAAGATTCCAAACAGCCAAAACAACCCTGAGAAAGAACAAAGCAGGAGGCATCACACTTCCCGGCTTCAGGTTATATTATAAAGCTATCGTAATTAAAACAGTATGGTACTGGCATAAAAACACATAGGCCAATGAAACAGAATGGAGAGCTCAGAAATAAATTGATGTATACCATTAACTAATATTTGCCAAAGGAGTCAAGAATACTCATTGGACAGTCTCTTCTGTGAATAGTGCTGGGATAATTGGATATTCACATGTAAAAGACTGAAACTAGACCCCTATCCTACACGATTCACAAAAATTAACTTGAATGTAAGACTTAAATATCAGACCTGAAACCATAAAACTTCTAGAAAAGAACATAGGAAAAATCTTCTTGACATGGGTCTGAGCAATGAGTTTTTGGATATGACAACTAAAGCATGAGCAACAAAATCAAATATAAACAAGTGGGACTACATCAAATTAAAAAGCTTCTGCACAGCAAAAAACAAAACCAATAAAATGAAAAGACGACCTAAGGAATAGGAAAAAAAATATGTGCAACAATATATCTGATAAGGGGTTAATATCCAAAATATCAAAAACTCCTACAACCGAGTAGCAAAAAAACAAATAGTATAATTTAGAAATGGGCTAGGGACCTGAACAGATATTTTTTCCAAAAGACAATTTACAAATAACCATGAAAAGATGTTCAATAGCACTAATCATCAGGGAATTACAAATAAAAACCACAATGAGAGATTACCTACACCTTTTAGAATAGCTATTATCAAAAAGACAAGAGATAGCAAATGCTGGCTAGGATGTAGGAAAAAAGAAAACCTGTGCATTCTTGGTGAGATTGTAAACTGGCACAGTCACTATGAAATACACCATAGAGGATCCTCAAAAAATGAAAACTGGAAGAACCAAATGATTCAGCAATTCCACTTCTGGGAATATATTTGAATGAAAACTATGTCCAAGAAATATCTGCATCCTCATGTTGACAGCATCATTTACAATAGCCAAGATATGGAAACAACTTAAGCATCTATTGATGGATGAATGGATAAAGAAAATGTGATGGATATACACACAGTGGAATATTATTCAGCCATAAAGAAGGAAATCCTGCCATTTGCAATAACATGGATAGAACTTACTGGGGATTATGCTAAGTGAAATAGGTCAGAGTAAGACAAATACTGTGTGATCCCACTTATATGTGAAATCCAACACAAAAATCAACACTAACACAGAAAAAGAGATGAGATTTGCAATTACTTGAGTTAGAGGAATTGAATGAAGGTGATCCTAAGGTATACATATCTAGCATAAGGTAAATAAGTATTAATACTAGGGTTATATGTACAGCATGATCACTATAGGTTACACTGCTATGTGGTATAAGTGAAAGTTGTTAAGAGAGTAAATCGTAAGAGTTTTCATCATGAGAAAGAAAACCTTTTTCTTCTTCATTTCTATATCTATAGTTAACTAAACTTATTGTGGTAATCATTTCACAATATATGTAAGTCAAACCATTATGTTGTATAGTAAATTTATACAGTACTATGTTATCTAAATAAAACGGAAAAAAATTTTAAATAAAAAAATTAGAGGGAAAATGAAATCTTTATAATGCTGAGTCATTCTGTGCAAGAACAGGAGGTGTTTTCCCGTTTGTTCAAGAATGTTTAGAGCCTATCATCAACATTGTTAAAACTACATTTTAAAATTGTTTTCCAGTTACTGTATGGAGTGAAATACAGTTATTGTAGTTCAGTAAACAGAGTTGAGTGTTTAGGAATGTGGTAACATGCAAAATGGAGATAATATGTCATATTCTATGCAGGAAAAAATGTCCTAAGTGCTAATGTGATTCCCACAGTAAGTGATGTTTTAACCATTAGCCTGATTGACTAATGCCTTTGATGAAATTTTATCAACGTCAGCTGTAGAGGGATGCTTTGGGCAGCCAGGAAATGCCAGAATTACAGGATTATTTTCTTTTGTGGATCTTTTTCTCAGGGCCCTGCAGGGAGCCAGATCTTTCCCACCTAAACCATAAAATTTCTTAAAACAGCTTCTCATTTCTTGAAAAGGGAAAGGTGGAGGCTGACATAATCAATGGAGACAATGATTTGAGACAAAAACTTTCAGAATAGAGGGGAAAAGGAAAGGTAGAGGTTTGTAGCCAGGACAGCAATGCCCTTGTAATAGTTAGGCACTGCTATATTCCAGAGAATTTACACATATACGTCCACAGAGGACAGTGAATGACAAAAGAACTTACCAAGACATAAAGAACAAAAGATTTAATGGGGACAGAGACCTCCATTTAGCCACCCCAGCTAGTGAATTTAGAGCAAGCCCCCTCTGTAAGTGGAAATGTGGTATTCTGAGCCAAAAGCACCCTGATGTACTAGATTTCTAATTAGTAGCAATGTTTAACCACTTAGAAAATTTTACCCATTGCTAATGCTTAAGTTATGTTGAGAATGTTGTTTACTACAAGTTTTCATCAAAGAACCTAGTAAGGATATATGAAAAATGTGAATCTCACTAGCTCCTACTGCCCGTTTAAGGACAGACACCTGCATTTAGCTAGTCCACACTCATTCTACCTGGAGAGAGAAAGGGTACTGGCTTTATGATGGACACTCCCAGTGGAGAGATTGTCTCCAAGCCTCACCTGCAGGTCAGGCATAGTGAAATTCAGGTGAGTTCATTAGGTTTGATGCACAGGTCTCAAGTTACATAAAGCCTGGGCCAGGAGACCACCCACACAGGCTGACCTGCCTTCTAGATCCACCTCTGGTCCTAATTCACTCTGTAACCAAAGCAGTGTATTGCTGTGTCTTGTTCTCTCTCTCTGATTTGTCAAATGAGAATGACATGTGCCTTTCCTACTTTATTGGCATTGAATAAAATGTGCAGACACATTAAAGAGACTTGAAAGTGTTATCCAAGGAAAGTTCCGGAGTGGTGCAATGAACTGTGTTCCAGTACTTTTCAGTGTCCTAATTAGAAAGAGAGAACAATTGCACAGCTTTCAAACACATTTGTCATGGGTTAAAAAAATATCTACTCACTTAGTGGCTGAGTCACCATTCTAACTACGGTTGTATGTACATTAGGTGGATCATTTAAAAGGGCTGAGAAATCTGTGTTCTATCAGCTGCAAAGACTACCAAATCCCCATCACCTGGCAGATGGACTTCAGAACGAGGCCATCTCCACACTGCTGGTGGGGGAGGCCGAGGACAGGGGGAAAGAGGTTGAGTCAAAGGGAAAAAGTTACTCCGGAAAAGATTCTGTAGATTCAGAGAAAGAGCGTCTGTTATATTCATCTAGAGAACCAACGTAATGAAAGCAAGCCTCACACCTACATCGGTCCCTCTCGGTATAAGCTATCTGTTCTCCAAG